>CBVK0100872963.1:0-15522 GCA_900067695.1 Picea abies | reverse complement strand
AACTAACTCCCCCACTATTTAACCAAGGCCATTTTGAGGCCAAGGGGACAACTTTTGAGAGCAATTTCAGAGCAGAGATGTTGAAGCAAGCCAAGTCAAAGCCAGTTTGAGGTAGGGAGACTGTTGAGGAGGAGATGCTGTCGGACAATTTCTGAGAGCTCGGGACATCCGATTCAGGTGTCGTTTTTTTGTGCATGGTTCTAGAGATCTGGGCGAACAAGACCATATCAGTCTAGAGACCATTCGGCAATGTAAATATGTACTAATAAGCTTTCGAAGAGAAATAAAAAGCCTCCCCCACAAGAGAAAAGGCCCAAAGATGTAGGCAAAGTTTCCGAACTCCGTTATCAACCTCTGTGCATTATGGTTTGTTGTTTTTCATTGTGTTTTCAGATCTGAAAATATGTTAATGGCTGTATAATTCATTTCTTTTCTCGCTCTTTCTTTCGTTAAAGTTTCCCAATGATCAATTAATGCATGCGAATAAAACTCAACCATAGTCATTCGAAAAATCCTGACAGATCACTTAGTCATTTTTCATGATTTTTTGGCTCGCCATTGTCGCGAAACCAATGATATTGGCTCCTTTGACCATATTTGACCCCCTACAAGTCGAATTCAACTCTTTATTTAACCAATTCAACCTCTACAACAAGAATCTCCACACATAAAAGTGAATTTCGAGGGGGTTTTGACCCTGATTTATCAGGTTGGACGAATTCGATTTTCACCCAAAACTCTATGTGATTGCCACAAATTTGACCATTTTGGCTTCCCTTACTGAAACTCATTTGTTGGATTTTAATTCTCGACATACCCATGTCGATTTCCATCTAAAATATGTTCAAAATCTGGATAATTTGGCTCAATCCAAAAATTTTCCCAAATAAAACACAACAAAAACTCTATATGTGTTGTAGTGGGCCTAGTGTTGTAACCTACAACTCTGATACCAATTGTGAAGAACCCTTGCCTGTTAAACCCATTAAAAAAATTATTTGCACAGTAAAATCAATAGCATGTAGCATGTTAACTTATTCATGCATCTAACAACGTAAATAAAAACCCGTCAATGCAGCCATTATCAAACAAACCCAATAACATTCACATTAAACATTTTACACAACATAATTAACTTTTAAAACACAACATAAAACTTATATTTAAATTGTTGAATCGACTAAATGTGTACAAGGGACGTTCCTCCCATCGATTGGCTTGTTGTTCCAAATCTCAACAGCAATCCACCCCCGAGTTGAGGCTATGAATCCATAAGGATGACTGGCCCTCTTAGTTGTCCACTCTCCACAATAACCAACCCAAAACCTAGGTTCTACTCCAAAAATAGTTCCAATCCACCAATTAATCTCTTCCCCTCAACCTACACAACCCAAGGAATGGGACCCCCCTTCTCTACCACACAATCCCTTGGGCCTTCCCACTTCCCTCTAGGGCTCTAGTGCACTTGGTTGGATAGGAATATCACATTTGGGGACTCCAGGAACTCTCAGTTTCTCTGTGATTACTCACAACATCCTTCACAATCCTCTTGAGTTATTTCCTCAATAGTAAATGTCACTTACAGGAATAAAACCTTCATTACAAGCCTATAACCTCATTTTCAGCATAAAACTCAACCCAACAATGGTTGTCCTTAAACATAACATGGTTGGTTCTCTTCCATCACTCATCCCTCCTCTTTATCCCCCAAACAAACATGGAAAAAAAACTCCCCCACGAATGAAATCGAATTCTCTTTTCTTCTCATGCAAGATTGACTCACACATTTCTCAAGATTGACTCAGCCCATGTTGTCATAAATTGTTGAGTTGACCTTTCCCACCTACCACTCTTACATCAATTTGATATATTTTTTATGTTTCAAAGATAGATAAACATTAATATGAATGGATTTAATTAATATAAATGGGTGACCCCTTGGACCCCCACCACTTTAGCCCCTCTCTTGTGGAATCATAGCCCCTCATTGTTATCGTCCCACTTGTACCACATCCAGCGATTTATCCTTATTAATTATTTTAATGCACATTTCACATGTCTTAACCCTTGTTCTTATCAATTCATACGAGCTATCCTACTCAACCATATCATCTCACCGACCTAATTAATATTTTCACAAATATGTTATAATTGTGGGGATTAGAACTAGGGATATTATAGTTCGGCCTCGAACATATACTAGGACTATCACAAATGACTACTAGAAGGTCATTCCAACACTTTTGCTACTAAGTGTTGCCTCCATGAACGACTTTCCTTCTGAACCACCATAGCTACCAAGAAGTGTTTGTAAATCTGCTTCGATCAATTCAAACCACTCTCCCAACCAATTATTTCCTTCTAAAATGTGGTGAAGAGCATCCAACTTAGCTCTGATACCACCCAAATCTAAGGGTCTTTCCTAAAAATTTTATTTTTGGCATCCATGATCATGCTACACTACCTTGCTTAAGCCACAGGGACTTGACCAACTTGTGTCTCCTACAACCAGACTATGCCTCTTCACTTAGGGTCTACCCATAACTACATGTTAACCTACAACTATTATATCTACAACTAATTTTCACAACCATGTTCTCTAACAATTAAGCACACGTCTAATGATGGCCTTAAAGCATCCTAGAAATACTTTTAACACTTATCCAATATTCAACAATATTTAAACAATTGAAACATTGCAAGGAATGGTAACATTCATCCAAGTAAAGAGACCACAACATAGATATATGGGAAGCACTCAAGGTGGATGTCTTAATTTTATTATGAAGAATGTTACAATAATACAAGAAAGGAGTCCAGTCATTGCCTGCAATTCATTTCATGGAAGTACAAATGATCCAAGGCACAACTACCTATTACCACAATACTTGTACAATCCAACCCTTGAATAACCCATGGGCCTACCTCCTAAAAGTCTCATTTATCTAATAGATCACATTGTCAACACCCAAGACATTCATTATGCCAAAACCTAGAGTTATCACCTCAAAACTCCTTGTTCACCTTTCATATTTGACAATGATTGAATGCCTTTGCACAATGATTGTGTCCTCTTTTTATAAGTGGGAAGTGTATGGACGTTTCCTTCTAAAGTGCCTTTCACCATGCCCCATGCCCAACTGGACCCAAACATGCAATACACTCAAAGTGCAACCAACTCCTCAAAGTCATCCAATGCTTGGAACACTCAATCCCTTTAGTCCAAATTCAAATTGAAATATACACGGATTCCCAAGGCCTCCCAAGTCTATATAAAGGAAACTCTTTCTATGTTCAATGGTTCACCACGTCATCCAATTGTCCAGCATGCATCGTCTATCCTTGTTTCCTATTTCCTTATTCAGTTACACATGCCTTGTAACATCCCCAGTCACCAATTGGGCTATGCCACTTAAAATTTTGAACTCTGATACTAATTTAAATCATAAAAATACTCTGCAATTGCACCAATTCATACAAAATAATAACAAAAATACACATGCAACATACACAGGAAAAAACCATGAAAAAAAATGCATAAATATTAATGCAGCACATGAATTAACACACAATTGACACTTATCTTTGATTAAAAGGACACAAATTGCATGCAGACCTTCCACATTCCTCCCAACCTTAGACCGCACTATGCATAACCCCTAGTAGTGGGTCACCCCCAAGATGGGACTAAACTCCACCTCGGTAATGGATTCCTAACCATGCTAAGGTATCTCAAATAGTAGGAAACTCATTCATAGGTGCCAACTCAAACTAATAGCCTAGAGTCCCTCATTCCCTACATGCCTATTCCACCCTAGGAAGTGTGCCCCTTCTCTACTCAATAGTCCCTCAGCTTCCACACTTCCTTTCTAGGGCTTCAATAACAGGTTGGACAAGAAGTCGCATAGCCCTATAGTTGTAGTTTGGCACCTTCAGAAATCAATTCCCAACAATTCTCTCACCTATAGAGAATGCTCACAGTTCTAACAACCCGCTTCTTCGACCCAGCTCCAAATTTAACTAGGGTATAGGTACAGTTACAGCAAGGTACGAGTGACATCTCAGTGAGTGAATAAATGATGATAGATGATGGGAAAATGAACTAAGTCCAAACTATATGTATGCATGTTCCCAACTTGACACTTGTCATGTTGAGAACTACCCTAGTCCCACTTGTCCCCGTCCTTAGATCTTAGGGTAAAATAATTATCCATCCTTTATACTTTGAGAAATATTAATATAATATTCCTTTGGGCTTAAGACCCCTTAGCTTAGCCCCTTATCCTTAACTCGTATCCTCCTTTCCCTATCTAGTGTAGTTTATCCCCCCATACTCTTTTACATGGTTGTTCTGCAACAATGATGTGTTTTCACTATTATTTGCATGTGATTACATATTACAATGATGGCTCACTTGCCATGTAACATATGGCTCTATATCTTAATAACCACACAGGCACTCTGGCCTCAAAATACATATACACAAAGGCACTTTGGCCCTAAAATCGTGCACTTAATCCAGTGTACGCAAAATCATGATGGTGTGCACCCTTCCTTTAGTGCGCAATCCTCAAACACTTACACAGGTGTTTTATACATTATAAAATGTGTGCACTTCTTTGGTATGAGATTCTCGCACACTGAATCAATGCGCACAGAACTGAACCAAAGACCTTGTACCATAAGCTCACTAGATTATATGTATAATTACATTTACATTCATGTGTACAATTGGGGTTCGACCTAGGGGTATTATATTCCCCTCCCCCTTATTTATGCATTGTCCTCAATGCAGTATATACACATATACAACCAAAATTTGAAAAGTCTTCAAAAAGATACAGTTATTCTACCCGCATAGAATCCTCGTGCTCCCAAGTTACATCTTCAAGACCATACTAGGTCCATTGGACCTTTACTAGCCCTATGGCTCGATTCTGGATCTACTTGATCTTCCAGTCCAATATGCACACTAGATGCACTTGAAAGTCACCCTCTTACTCCACCTAAATCACATTCCAAGCAATGACATGATTAGCATCAGGTACATAATTTTTAAGCAATGACACATGGAATACATTATGAATACACATTGATGTCGATAAGGCAAACATATATGCTACAATACCGATCATCTCCAGGATTTCAAACGGCCCACAGTAATGTGTTGTTGGCTTTGAAAAATTTCTCAACTTCAAAGAACTTCTCTTGGATTTTAATTTCAAGAACACATGGTCACCCACTTTAAATTCCCTGTGAGTTCTACCCTTATCAACATAACTTTTATTCATGTCCTGGGAATCCTTTAAATTTTGTTTTATTTACACTATATGCTCTTCCATTTCCCTGAGTAATTCTGGTCCAACCATTACTCTCTATGTTGGGTTGTCCCAGCTCACTGGTGTGTTTCTCTTTCATCCATAAATTTCCTCAAATGGGCTCATCTTTAGAGATGCTTGATACCCATTGTTATAAGCAAACTCCACCAAATGAAAATAATCCTCCCATTTGGATGGTTTATCCATCACATACATCCTCAACATATCTTCATTAACTTGATTCACCCTCTCCATTTTCCCATCTGACTCTGGATGATAGGTTGTGATAAAGTTTAGAATGGTCTTGATCCAAGTGGGTATTGGTGGCCACCCACCTATTCCACTAGCTCAAAAAACAGTTTTCCACCTTCACAGTTTTTTGGCAGTTTTTCAGATTCCAAACTTTTGGGATCGTTTTGAGGCCCTAAACAACGTTTTTTGGGAGATTTGGGGCCCATGTCCCATTGGAAGCACTAACCTGGGCCAGTAGAAAATTGTTCTTCTCGATTAGACCTTTCCAACAGGATATCATGTGCCTAAGACAGAGATCATATGGAAAAGTTACAACCCTAGGAAGTTGATGTACTAACTTACCGAAACGGGGTCCACATGACTTTTGGCGCTTCATCTCCTAGGGTTAGGTTTTTGGATGTCTAGGGTTTTTGACATTCCTTTTTATTGTAAAAAGGCCTTCATATCCTCATTTTAATCATCTTCTTGTGAATGAGCGCAACCGTCACATCTCTTCTCAAAGATAAGCCACCACCATTCTAGCAAGCTTGTTTTTCGTTGCATTTTACAGTTTCATCTTATTTCCTTATTGAATAGAAAACTAGTTTTATTGTATCTCTATTATTCTGTGTTAATCATCTTTTAATAATCTGTATCCATTTCATTCTGCTCATAAAATCCAGATCAGGTCCCAAATCCTTTGAATAATCCTTTCCAAAAATTAAATGTAAATTTTGGATCTCTCTCAGACACAAGTGTCTTGGGTATACCATGTAGTCAAGCAATTGCTCTCATATAAATATCAGCAATGTTGGTGGCCTTGTGTGTGAGCCTTATTGGAATAAAATGCATAGCTTTAGTAATCTTATCCACTACTACCATGATAGATTCATGTTGCTTGAGTGTTATGGGTAGTTTGGTGATGAAATCCATTGTTACAACTTCCCATTTCCACTCAAGAATGGGAAATGGTAGTAGCAACCCAGTTGGGTGTTTATGCTCAGCCTTGACCTTTTGACATTCCAAACACCTATAAATAAAATATGCAACCTCTTTCTTCATACCTGGCCAATAATAATGGCTCTTGACAGCTAAAACCATTTTCTAGTAACCTGGGTGCCCAACATAAGATACATTGTGCATTTCTTTTAAAATCAGATTTTTCCATTCCTGAGAATTTGGCACATAAATTATGCCCCTGTACATGATAATTTCATCTTTTTCTAGCTTATATTCTTCACTTTTCGGCTACAAAATACCTTGATGTAATTTTTTCTTTACCTTCATGTACGGTAAATCTGATTTTGTAGCCTCTAATATTTTTTCTTTCAAATCTGATTGGTACATGCTAATGGTTGCATCATGCATCTCATGCATCCTTCTATTGAGTGCATTATCTACCTTGTTATCTTTCCCCTTGATATGATTTATATCAAATTAATATTCACTGAGGAATTATAACCATCTGCTTGCCTGGAATTTAGAGTTGGTTGTCCAAATAAATATTTCAGACCACTATGGTATGTCCTCAACTCAAATATTTTTCCCATGAGGTGGTGCCTTCACATCTGCAATGTATGCACTATGGCTACCAATTCCAAATCATGAGTAGCATAGTGCCTTTCATGCTCCTTTAATTTCCTTGATTCATAGCACACCACATACCCATTTTGACTAAGGACTCCACCAGGCCCTTCTTTACATGCATCAATGCATACAATGAAGTCTTCATTTGGATCAGCAATCCTTAGAATTGGAGCACTTGTTAATAAATGCTTCAAGTGTTGGAAACTTCTTTCACAATCTAATGTCCACTCAAACTTCACACCCTTCTTCTGTAAGGAAGTGATTCGGTGTGAAATCTTTGAGAATCCCTCAATGAATCTTATGTAGTAACTTGCAAGTCCCATGAAGGATCTCACCTCAGAGACATTCATTGGTGTTGGCCACCCCTCAATGGCCTTTATCTTTTTGGGATCCTTTGTTATTCCTTCCCAAATAATGAATTATCTTTTGATAGAATGAGCAGTTTCTCAATTTACCATACAACTTATTCTCCCTTAATTCCTGTAACACCATTTTCAAGTGTTTCTCATGCTCTTCTTCAGAATTAGAATATATAAGAATGTCATCCAGGAAGACAATGAAAAAATTATCTAAGTATTCTCTGAAAATAACATTTATTAGACACATGAAGACATTGGGTGCATTTGACAACCCAAATGGCACCACTGTGAACTCATAATGGCCATACCTCGTTATGAAGGCAATTTTTTTGATGTCTTCTTCTTTAATTATTACCTGAGATCAATCTTTGAGAATATTTTTTCATCTTTCAGTTGATCAAAGAGGTCATCTATCCTTGGCAAAGGATACTTTTCCTTCATAGTTACCTTGTTCAACTGCCTAAAGTCAATGCAAAGTCTCAATGTTCCATCCTTTTTCTTCACAAATAATATTGGGGCACCCCAAGGTGACACACTTGGGTGTATATACCCCTTCTTTAGAAGCTCTTCAAGTTTCATTTTTAATTCCTTCAATTCTGGTGTACTCATCCTGTAAGGGGTCTTGGATATTTTGGTTGCTCCAGACATTAGATTGATGGAGAAATCAATATCTCGCTTGGGTGGAAATCCTAGAATTTCTTTAAATACATATTCAAACTCTTTTAGGACTACATAATCTTACATATTTGGCACCTTACCTTTAGGTGTCTCTTCCATATGTGATTAAAATATTTGACACCCTTTCATGTAACTTTTCTTCAGCTGCAAGAATGTAACTTATCTGATGGTTACTTCTCTGGGAATTCTTGGTTTTTTCCTTAAATTCCCTTCCTCATCCAAGCAAGTAAATTCCTTATTATAACAGTCTAGGATAACATGATTTTGGTCGAACCAATCCATACCAATTAGGAAAGCATAGGAACCTAAAGGTATGATGTTTAAATTTTCTCTGGTGTGCAGTCCATTCATGTCCATTGGGCATTCCTTAACCATCTCATTAATTTTCCTTTAATCTCTTGTAGCCAGCTGCACCAACCAAGATTTTCCAAGATTTCTTCTTGGCAATTGAAATCTTTCCACCATCTTAGGATCTAGATAACTATGACTAGCTCCTGAATCAATTAAAATAGCAATGGTTTAGTTGTTGATCTTAGCTTCCACTTCAATCATATGTGATTGAAACTCATCTTGCTTGTTATCCAAGGATGCGTAGATCCTAGGTACATTTATGCCCATGTCGTCCATTGTATCATCTTGTTGTACATTGTGAACAATCCTCACTTTTTAACCTATGTGAGGGAAATCTCTATACATATGATCTCCCCCACAACCCCAACATTGAATAGGTGGTTTCCTTGGTCTTTTCCATAATTTCTTGATCATTTTGGTTTCTTTAGAAGTTGGTTGTCCCTAAGAATTATTTCTAAAGAATGGTGGCTTAGTTCCCTTCTTCCTATATTCCGTCTTGTTTTTCTTCTTGTCTTCTCAAGATTTTTGGAAAGTTGGTCTCCCTTTATGTTGTTCATAAAGGAATTTATCCCTTATTATAGTTTCCTCTAGTGCCTTGGGATCATCATATTGTATCTTTTCACTGATAAATGATGGCAGCCCACTCAAATGCCTATGAATCTCAACTTGCTCATCTTTGATGAAAGAAGCATACTTCAGCAGTTCTAAGAATATAATTTCATACTCATCTATCATCATACTCCCAAGCTTGAGTTCGAAGAACTCCTTCATTTTCTTATCATAGTATCGTTTGGTTACGTACTTATTTTGGAAGTATCTTTTGAATTCCCTCCAAGTAACCTTCTCATCAATGTGTTGCACCTGCACAAATTGTTCCCACCACATTGATGATTTTCCTTTGAGCTGATAGATGGAAATTCTTTTTTTTTCTTGTGAGGAATAGTTATGTAACTGGAAGTACTTCCTCGTGCACAATAGCTAGTTCTTCGCATCCTCATCCTTATTGTGCTCAACATCAAATGTAGGTGGTTTGATTTTATTCATTTCTCTTTGTAGCTCATCCACCCCAGACCTTCTCTTATGCTTCCTGACAGGAGATAGACTTGAACTAATGTGTTCCCTCCTAGTTGAATGCCTTGGGAAGTGATGGTGATGCATGTTTAGACTTATTTTTCTTCTCCTCTCATCATGAGATCTGTGACTCCCTGATTTGACTGACTCAGACTCCTTATCCATATTCTTCTCTATTATGTCTAAACTCTGCATTAACTTGATGTTAAAGCCTCTTTGCTACTCTTTGGATTTCATGAGCCTCTCATTATCATATTTATAACTCTATACATCCTTTTGTAAGTTTTCTATGGTCTCTACCAATTTCATGCTTTCCTCCTTGCCTTCTCCATGTCCATTTGAATTTGGACCTTCATTACCCATACTGACATACATCCCTTTAATCTAATCTTCATGGATGTAATCCCTTAGTGAATATTTCATTCCTTACATGCTTCTGAAATCTGTGTTGATCATGTTCTTATATAAATGTTGTTACTCTACAAAATGTGCAGCCAACAAGATTTGTTAGACTAAACAATTTAATAAATTCATGAAAATTATGTTCCAATAATGCATCAGAATTATTTCTTATGGTTCCTTGTGAAGTTAAATGCCCATATCAATTTTTTGGGTGGATATTTGGATTCCTCTATCCAAGACCTTTCCAATGACTTCTACCTTACTCAATTCTGAGTCTTGAGCAGAAAGTTATGGCCATTTGAATATTACCCAAAAATTCATTTTGTTCACACCTTAACCAGGTGCAAATCTGAATTGTATTTATGCTTCTTTGTACCATCTCTTCTAGATTTTTTTGCAGGATCTCAACTAGGATCCTTAATCATCATAATTTGGACAATCTGTCCAAGTTTCACCTCTTTCTGGGTTATGGGATGCTAGATACAACCTACTGAAGTTTCAGGCCAATTAGTAAAAAAACATTTCCCTGAATTCTACAGGTACCTTTTATGCCCTCTTAAACATTTTTAACATGCCCATAATTTTAATTTAGATCCATGAATTTTTCCTATGGTTCAAGAGATTTCCATATACTTCTCATGTGCCTCAACCTGATTACGGAGCAGGAAGTTATGGCCTTCAAAAGTTAACAGGGGCTTAAAATTTACTCTCCATTGTTCGGGTTGTAAATCACTCATCCTAACTCTATTTGATGAATGGAATACACCATTAGAGAGCTATCATCAATCTCTTTCATTTAAGATGCAAAATATATACTTTGGTTGCATTGTTTTTTAGAAACTAAAAACATTGTTTAGGTCCTCAAAATGCCCTACAAAAACATAACCTTCAAAAATACAAAAACAATTCGCGAAAAATCATTGGTTTTTTGTTGTTGTAGTCCACCAAATCAACTTTGTGTGAAACATTTATAAATTATACATCCATACTTAGCATGCACAAGTTCTACACGTGCAACACCCAAAATGTAGTGCATGCACCGCGTACCCATATCCAATGTGCACAACTTTTGTGTTGCACGTCAATATCTAGTGCGCACAACTTTTGTGTCACACACCAATATTATGTGTTGATTGCAAGCTCTACACCACACAACACCTAGGTTCAGTGCGCTCACACTACACACCAATATTCCCTGCACACCACCAATTATACTTTCATGCGATGTGAATATTTAATGCGCTCACACTACACACTAACATTGCATGTGCACCGACAAATTCGCATTGCGCTCTGCCAGCACTCAATGTGCATGCCTTGCACACCACTATTATGTGTGTGCCACAAGCTCTACATTGTGCGATGCTAAATTATAGTGTTCTCACCTGCACACCAATATTATGAGCACGCCACCATTTTTGTACCGTGCAGTGCCAAATTTTAGTGCGCACCTCGACGCATCATTATGTTTCTGTGCATCGCCAACTTTGCACCATGCAGCACCAAATTTTAGTGTGCACACCCACGCACCATTATTTTTCCGCGTAGCACCAAATTTTAGTGCGCACATTCGTACACCATTATTTTTTTGTGCTTGGCTGATTTTTCCATAGTTCTAACTCACAAACTTCATATTCATCTTTGGCCCATACAAGTTTGGTGTTGTACGAGAAGCTCTGTAGTTAAACTTCACATGACCATTTTTTATTCTATAAACCCAATTTGATCTTTGCATAGGAATTTTTATCTTTCCCCGTCGAATTCCTCCATAACTTTGTTGCAGAAATTGGGGCTTTGCCCAATTTCGCCCAATTTTTTCATGGGTGCCATGGCCACTCTGTAAACTCAAAAATTTGGCCATCTACAGGCTCGAATTTCCCCATTAGAAATTGAATTTGCATATTTTTAATTTATGGGCTCAATTATTCACATTACCCATGATATTTCTCTCGATTTTACTGCAATAATTAATCAAACAAGTTGCAGACATACTCCAAAAATCAATTCTCTACAAATTTCCACTTCAGCATTCTGCTAACTTAGCCCATCCAGGATCAGTGTTGAAAATTGGGCTCTGATACCACATTGTAACATCCCCAGTGACCAACTAGGTTGTGCCACTTAAAATTTTGAACTCTGATACAAATTTAAATCATAAAAATACTCTTCAATTGCACCGATTCATATAAAATAATAACAGAAATGTGCATGCAACATACACAGAAAAAACTCATGAAAAATAATGCATAAATATTAATGCAACACATGAATTAACACACAATTGACACTTATCTTTGATTAAAATAACACCAACTATGTGCAGACCTTCCACATTCCTCTCAGCCTTAGACCGCATTGTGCATAACTCTCAACAGTGGGCCACCCCTGAGCTAGGACTAAACTCCACCTGGATAAGGGATTCCTAACCAGGCTATGGTATCTCAGATAGCAGAAAACTCATTCGCAGCTGCCAATTCGAACTAACATCCTACAGTCCCTCATTTCCCACATGCATGTCCCACCCCAGGAAGTGTATCCCTTCTCTGCTCAACAGTTCGTCAGCTAGCCCACTTCATTTTTAGAGCTTTAGCAACAAGCCGAACAGGAAGTCTCAGAGCTTTATAGTTGCATTTTGGAACCTTTGGAAATCAATTCCCAGCAATTCTCTCACCTGCAGAGAATGCTCATGAGCCTGACAACCCGCCTCTTCAATATCCTACGAGCCTGACAACCCACTTCTTCAGTCCAGCTTGAAATCTAACCAGGGTATAGGTACATGTATAGTAACAATAGGGAAAATGAACTAAGTCCAAACTATATGTATGCATGTTCCCAAATTGACACTTGTCATGTTGAGAACTACCTTGGGTCCACTTGTCCCCATCCTTAGAACATAGGATAAAATAATTATCCATACTTTATACTTTAAGGAATATTAATATAATATTCCTTTGGGCTTAATCCCCCTTATCTTAGCCCCTTATCCTTAACTCTTAGCACCCTTTCCCTATCTAGTGGAGTTTAGCTCCCCATACTCTTTTACATGGTTGGCCTCAACAATGATGTGTTTTCATTAATATTTGCATGTCATTACATATTACAATGAAGGCTCACTGGCCATTTAACATCTGGCTCTCTAACCTAAGAACCACGCAGGCACTTTGGCCTCAAAATACATATACACAAAGGCACTATGGCCCCAAAATCATGCACTTACTCCTTTGTACGCAAAATCGGGATGGTGTGCACCCTTCCTTTTGTGTGCAATCCTCGAAAACTTACACAGGTGTGTGACACATTATAAAATGTGTGCACTTATTTGGTATGAGATTATCGTGCACTGAATCAATGCACATGGAACCAAATCAAAGACCGCGTACCATCATCTTACCAGGTAATATCTATAATTACATTTACATTCATATGTACAATTGGGGTTCGGCCTAGGGGTATTACATGTATGAAACAAATGGGCAGGGTTACCTAGCATCGTTTGAGGGAAAAGGCCTTACATAGGGCCTCTCTCTATTGAGGAAAACATCTCTTAGGGAGTTTTTGATGGAGCAAGCCAGGGAAAACTTGGGGTTTGTAGAGATAGGTTAGCTCTCTTCTTGTCTAATTCTCTACTCTCTTTTTTCATGCTAGGTCTTGGTCCAGGTTCTAGTGATTGGGTTGAGCTTAGAGATATGGAATCCCTGTTAAGGATAGCTCTGAAGAAAGGGATCAACAACATTCAAATCCTTGTAGATTCAAAAATTTGTAACCATTGGATAAATGCTAAATATGAAATGCACAACATTTTCCTGCAACATGTCTTGGGCCAATTAAATCTCTTGAAGAACAATATTTCAGACATGTCCTTCTCTCAAATTTGTAGGAAAAACAATGGTTTTTTTTATGGACTTCCTAAGGAAGTTGTTCAAGTCCCAAAAGGTGTGTTGGACATGTTTGAGCATAAGATGGAAGGGTTTTTCCCCTGGAGCCCAAGAAGTTCCTGTCATAAATATTTTAAGCATCTGCACTTTGGGGACCATGATCGAGTTCATATACATCTCTTCAACTCTATTTTTTTTTTTAATTATTTAAATGTGTAATAATTCATTGACTATAGATCAAGAACTATCAGGACAGATCATTGTATTAAAATTCGGTTGACTCAAACTCATACTTGGACAAGTTCACTGAGCCAACCCCAAACCAATCCAACTCAGTTGTTTTGTTGACTCAGAAGGTAGGTGTTATCACTGAAATTTCGTCCGCACAGGGCGACAAGAACTCCGCATCGTCAACACAGGACTGGAGTCATTCATGGCACAGGATTAATTCCTCAGCATTGCAAAAGGGTCAAAAAACTATACAAATGATCAAAAATTCAAAGGAGCTTTACAGAACATGGGCGCACGCACGTGCACGCGTAACAGCATCGTACAAGGTGCGCATGCGCGCATGAGGTGCGGCTGTTGGGAGAAAAACCCGCGTGCCTGCTAAACGGCGCATTTATTGAAATTGGTTGGCCTCCCAACCACTAATGGATCAGCTCCCAAATCGATTTGACACCAAATCCGAGCTCAATCCTCATGGTGGGCTGGTCAAAGACCTAATTGTGCCCTAAAGAGCCCCTTTTCACATTCAAAAGAGGTCACATAATAATGCTTGGCTATAAAAAGCCATGAATGACCACCATTTTCTCAAGGAATTCTTTGTATTGTTATGCTGTTGAGATTGCTAAGGACTCATTCTTTGGCAACACACATTGTAGGCTGCATTTCATAAGCTATTCACCCCTCTCTTGAGTGAACAAGCTTGGAGTTCTTTCACCCACATTTCCATCTTTTCTTTGTAAGGAGAGAAATCAATTGAGGGCCTCAAGAGCCTTCCATTGGAGAGGGAAGGGACCCAAGTCCTCCATTGTGTGTCTTTGGATTTCATCAATCAGATCAGCTAATACATTGGTGATATTGGTCCATTTACATTTGTTTTTCATTTTTTTGCATGCTCATAGTTTTAATTAGTTATAGTTTGATTTATGTTTATAACTTAGTTGTTTCTCTTTCTAACCTTTTACTTCATAGCTGTCATGCCTAGCAGAGCCCAACTGGGCATGTAAGCACTCACTTTTTGCTCACACAGTGACGAATAGAGTGAAAACAGATTGGCGACCATACTGGGGAGAAGGTATCAATTCCTCCCTCATTTGGGCTTTATTTGCTTTCCTTTTTGCTTTTATTGACTTGCAGGTTCACAAACCGGCCTCTGCCGACCTGCTTGCCAGCCAATTCACCAGAAATTGGAGAGAAATCCATCCATATTTTTCTTCTCAGACTTTTGACACAGGCGCGCGGGTTTTTCTGCCCACAGGCGCGCGTCGAGCGCGCATGCGCTTTTCTCTTCAATTCTGTCAGCGCGCACGCGCCAAATGCGCCTCTGTCCACACAGTAGGCCGCGCATTTGAACCAAAATTTGCATTGTAAGACCTTGGATGTGGGGAAAATTACTTTTTTCCTGCTTAAGATGATAATGTGTAT
>CBVK0100872962.1:0-11871 GCA_900067695.1 Picea abies | reverse complement strand
ATATATATAGAGAGAGAGAGAGAGAGAGAGAGAGAGAGAGAGAGAATTTTTATAGTAATATAATGTGTACCACATTATTTGCATCTATGTTTTCCATAGGATAATTTGCTAGTTAATACATACACATTATTTTAAAATGCATTAAATTTGAACATGAAAAACATAGTTAATCAATGTGGCTAGTTTGAAATAAGGTTTCTCGCATCGTACTAAAGAAAAAAGACTAATTAGTTTTCTTCCTAAGTTATCATTGTCTTCAATTTCAACAATATTTTTAATGATAAATAAATTAATCATTAAAAATACTAACTAGTTTTCTTCCTAAGTTATCAATGTCTTCAATTTCAACAATATTTTTAATGATAAATGGATGTTGCTTCCCCACATTTGTGGTTGGAAGGCATCAATAAACCCATATATAGAGGTTCATTTAACCTAGGGGAATTGAAATTGAGCACCTATCAACATCAATAACATCAATAACATTAACGACCATTTTTTATGAATAAGGAATTATATTGAACCAATTCTCCAAATTCTCTCTCACCCTCTTTCCCAAACTTCATCCCTCTCTTCCCCTCCCTCTCTTTTTATCTCCCTCTCCTCCTCTCCCTCTCTCTATGTATTATTATTCCCTCTTTTTTTCAAATTTTTGTAGTGAAAAATATCATTATTATAAAATACAAGTCTTTATTTTTTAAAACTCTAATTTCACATACATTTGACAAATTATATATTTTATATAAAATTTATATATTTAACATGTGTTTCCTCCTTGGAATTAGGAGGTTCTAATCTAGAGAGATGTAGGGTATGTACAACTTCATAGATTAAAAAGTCAAATAATAGAGGGAATCTCTAATCTTACAAACAAAAGAATAACATACATTAATAATTACAAATACACTCTATATAAAATAGTATAAAGAGGGAAAAGATATAAAATAGTATAAAGAGGGAAAAGATATAAGGTATCTACAACTCCATAGATTAAAAAATCAAGGAAGAACACGTTTCATCTCACACAAAAAAAAAAAATTCATACATGAATAATTACAAATATACTCTATATAAACACTGTCTAAATCCTAAATAATTAAATACTTTGTAAATTACAATGGTGTACAATAAGACCCTAAGCAATTAAAAACCTTGTAAATAACAATTTTATATGGTAATTGATTTTATGAAAGACAATTTTATATTGTAATCTTTTAATATAAACCACATTCTTTCTTAAGAAGAAATCTTAAGAAAATGAAAAAATATTTTTTTACTATAATATAAAAAATATTTTACTCTATAAAAGAAAAAGATCATGAATAAGCTGTCCCCGTTTTGTGACTTTGTATGTTTAAACATTTACTTTTATTATTAAAAAATATTTATTATAAATAATAACTATAAATATATATCTTCTAAATTTAAACTTAATGTAATATAAGGGTTATGCACTTCAACTTAGTTTTCATCCCTGGTTCAAATATTGGATAAAGGGATTAAAACCAAATAAATGGCTGGGACATCTGTAGACTCCGTGTCAACGTGAGAGCATTTCCAAGATTGATTCAAATTCGTTATGTACTGATAGCTTTGCTGTTTTTGAAATGAGCGCATGAATGATTTGAATTAATGGAGGTCAGAGGAACAGGGTATCCAGTAATTGTTGACGTCTTCTAAAATGAATGAGAGAAGGATCCCATCCTCCTGCCCTTCTCTGCCTCTCTTTTCCTGCTTCGTCTGTTGGTGGCGGTGGTTTTGTAAGGGATATTGGTTCAGGCTGCCGCATGCGAAAATGTGACCCCGTCTGTTGATTCTGTTTTCCTGCTGCCTGAAGCTCCTCCTGCTGCTGCAGCAATGTCAACACCATTAAATTACAGCCTCAAGCCATTAAATATAAAATATATCAAAGTTCACTGTAGAGTGTTTATGAGAAGATCATACAGGATCAGCGGTTGTATCTGCAACTGCGCCTTGAAGAGCATCTCTGCGTTCTTCTGCCTGCATTTGTGACAAAAATTAATCGGCGATTCAGATTACTGTATGTAAAAATAATATGAAACCCCGTGTTAAACCGTTAGCCTTATTGACACAGGTAAAACAGTATGAATCCAACTTTTGCCTTCACTTTAAAATGTTAGAATTCAAATCTAGTAGCATTTTTTGAAATGGAGTGAAACCTTTCTAGCCTCGTTCACTGCAATGAGATCAGCATTGTAAAGCCGATATTGTTCAACCTTTGCTTTGATTGCTTCCACGTCCACTCCGGCCACCCAATTATATGCTGCATGCACCATGCCTTAATGTTAGATTCTAGGCATTGTACCACATGTATATCTAATGAGCCGAGAGATCTCAATTTTTTTAGGCAAATAACTGCTTACTCATATCCTCAACCTCTTCAAGATAATCGTTGTATTCTCTCAATGTTGAGAACTCCTCTTGTCTTCTGTTATATCTGCATATTCCAATTTTACATATCAAAGTCTTTGGATACTGAACAGCAGTTGTATGTACTTAACAGATATGAATTTGGTCATGGGCGAGGGGTCAGTACATCTTTGCCATTTTCTTCCTGATTACCATCTCCTTTCTGAAAGAAACAGTTCCGGGAGATTCCGTGTAGTAGGCCATGGTTATATTGAACTATAAAATTCCTTCGCCTGCCTTACTAAAGTATTATACTATACAGCCAATCCCTCTGTCATACTTCATAATATATATAAAGCAATCCCCGAACCGCTTCAAATCTCTGTCTGATCCGGTGCCTAGTTTGTGTTTTCGTTCATTTAATCATTAGGAAATCCGAAATTATATCAACCTTTTAAACATGGAATAACCGCATTTTGAAAAATTGAAGTATTTTATATCCATTGAATTGTGTATTTTATATCCATTGATGAAGATCGTGCCGCATCCTCACTCTGAGGCTTGTAACGAGTTCTATGGAAAGAGACTGTGCCGAGTTCTATGGAACCCCTGGGAGGGGGGCGAAGCAACTGAACCAACTGACTTACACCGTCATGCCCAAATAAAACAACTTTTACTTGGCATGATGATAAACAAAAATAACGGATTTTTCTAAATGACGTACACGGACTAAAAATAAAAAGTTGTATGAGAGGTTAGTAATTTTCAATTCGGTAAAAGGTTAAATTGCAATGGGGGATGTTCTATGTTATTAAAATGGGGGAGGTTCTATGTTATCAAAAAAAAATTATGTGATGTTATTTATAAAGGCAGAGAAATTAGCTTTCTTGTAATATGTAATAAATATTATGTAGTGTTTATGAGTTACAGATAAGGTTGAAATAAGTTTTAGTTGTTTTTAATAATGGGTGGAGTGTTTATTAGAAATGTTGGACATTTTAATATTTTATAGATAATTGATCTCAAAAAAATTTAAGCAACATTATGATTAATTGTGAAAATCTATATACTCATATACTTATGATTGGTTAAAACTTTGTTTGGCCACTTAATTATAATAAATTTTACTATTTAAAAAAAATTAATGACTACCTTTTTAAATAAAACATAATATTAATATCTATTTTTTTAATGAAAACATATTTAGTATGTAGATATACAATGCATTTAAAAAAAATGGATTTATAAATTATTAAAAAAATATTTTATGTTTATAAAATTATAATTATAATTTAAAAAATTCTGTCTCTTTAAAAAATTAATATATATTTTATTATTTTAATTTTTTAAAATGAAATATTTTTATATAAGTTTTAGAAAAAAATTTGACATGGTTCCTAGGAAAAACCTTTGAAAGAGGTTTGAAGAGATAAAAGTGTCTCTCGAGTTGAGGGTTGTTGCAATAAGGATGTATGAGAACGTTATTGCTAAGTTTAAAAACACTAAGGGCTGGTCAAAAGAGATTAACTGCAATATCGAAATCCCCCTACCCTTTTTGGCATATACATTGACAAGTTAGAAGATTGCTTGGAAAAAGCAGGTTGTGTCGGCCCTACTCTCACCGGTATAGTCATCAATCTTCTTCTTTATGTCAATGATATCGTTCTTATGGAAAGGACTCCCCGTGATCTTGAAAACCAACTAAGAATCCTAAAGGATTTTTGCTCCAATATGAGTATGATTGTTAATAGTGATAAGACTAAGGTCATGATTATTAAATCCAATAAGACCCCTTATGATACCTTCGTATATGAAAACAACAACTTGGAGGAAGCGACTTCATACAAATATCTTGGAATTAGTATTCACCACAAGCTCAATTGGAATTATAGCATTGAGAAAAGGATTATTGGGGGATGGAAATCTTATTATGGACTTGAAAACAATTGTAAATCAGCTAATCTTTGGAGTTGAGATAAGAAGAAACTCCTCTTTGAGACTCTTGTTACACATGTTATTCTTTATGAATGTGAAGTCTGGGGTTGTAGTATCTCTCATGAATCCTGGGAAAAGATAAAGCAAATACAAAAGAATTTTATAACCTATAATCTCAAAATTAAAGGAAATACACCCTATCTCATCCTCCTCTTAGAAACAAGCCTCTCCCCCATTGAGAGCATGGCTATGACTAGATACCTATTGTATAAGAACAAGTTAAACAACATGGAAGACAAGAGGCTTCCTAAAATTGCTTAAAAATTGAGTCATAACAACCATCGACTCAAGTGAGGATGGCATAAAGATACCTTGTCTTGGCTAAACTATTGGGGAATCATGGAAGACACCATTTTGTAGAATAAAGATACTATTAAAGAAAATGTCAAATCAAAATTTAAGGAGAAAATGTGGTGTGATAAAGAGTTAGAGGAAAAAACAAAATTAAGGTATTATAAGGATGTAATCAACCCTAATCTAGAAGACCAAAATTATCTATATGTTTTTCCAAGTGTAAAGAAAAAAATAAGCATTGTTAAGATAAGAACAAATTCTCACGAGCTCCATAGTGAAACTAGGCTTTGGTCAATTGCTAAAATGTCATGGGATGAAAGAGTGTGTCACCTTTGTGACACTAAGAAATTTGAAGATGAAAAGCACTTTCTCTTAGATTGTCCAGCCTATACCCATATTAGATCTCATTTTCAAAATATTTGTCACACTACCAACCTTCCTAAACTCTCAACTCAACAAAAGTATGGTGATCTTGAAAAGCTTCTCTTAATACTTTTCGAGCACAAAAACAAAATTCTAAAAAATTACAAGTAATCACTTACCCTCTTAAGATCCGATAGACCAATTCTATTTTAATGGACATTAATCATCATCATTATAAACTAATATATTTTAAAAATATTTAAAATAAAAAACATTCAAAACATAATACATTTAATATTTAAAAATCTTTTAAATATAACGAAAATATTTAAAAGATTAAAAATGTTTCCATAATAGAAGAAGATTATTACGAGGTTTAGATACACCCATTAAAAGGAAGGAGGTTTCTACATAAATACAATCCCGAAAGGTTTTAAAAGTTAATAAAAACAATCACTCTTATGGTAAATTTTCTTATAATTTTTTCATTGTTTATCATTTCGAAATGGCACCATGTTGCTCATTCCAAGGATAGTGCTAACTGTTATGGTAATTTTTATTATAATTTTTTTCATTGTTTATCATTTCGAAATGGCACCATGTTGCTCATTCCAAGGATAGTGAATAGTACTGCTTATGAAAGAATATTAAAACAAGAGAAACCTTAAATTGTACGGTGAATCACGCTTCAAAAAACCAAATACAATTTTCTAGTAGCTTGCATGCTAATTGCACTTTATTAAACACGGGTTTGAGGATGTGCCTTTGCCATAATAACTAAAAAAGTCATGACACTTTATTTTTAGTTTTTGGGTCATTTTACTTTTGAAGATAGATCCTGTGGAAGTTAGGGATTTTTACTAGGGATTTGTACTAGTTCTGAAATGAGTCTCAAACTAGTCATTTTGGGTATTTCGTTATAAATTTTGTTTGGTGATGTTTTGTATAGTGACATTTTCAAGATATTGAGAAAACATATCGGAGTAATCTTTGTAAAAATTTCAAGTTTTGTGTTATTCTAATTTAATTTCCTAGGTACATCATGAGGAAGTTAGGGATTTTTATTAGCCTTGAAATCAATCTCAAACAAGTTATTTCGGAAAATTTGCTATAAATTTTTTTTTGTAATGTTTCAGACTATGAAATTTTCAATATCCCGAGGATACATGGCGAAGTACTTGTAATAAAATTTCCAGGCTTTGGATCATTTTAATCTCTAAGATATGGACTATGGGAAGTAGTGGTATCTGACTATTCCTCAAACTAGACTCAAACATGTGTTCTTGCTAGAAGTGATATATATGAAGCTTGGAAATTCTAAATTAAGTGTCACTAGTTCTTTCAGAAAATCATTATCTAGAAAGGTACAAGAATCAACAAGCTTTGGGAAAGTTACGATAACTTTCACCTGGCACATCAAATTTTGGTTAGACCTGTGGCATTGCAGAGAAGACATATTAAAGTACTAATGGACAAAATTTCATAATCACAAGGGCCTAAATTTTATATATACATCAGAAGGAAGGTTGACCATAAGGGTAGACTCCATATTAAGGTTTTAAAAGGTATGTTAACTTAAAAATATCACTTTTGATCGGGGTGTCTGATTGAGGTGATTCAAAATCCATTGGAAAGAGAAAACATAGAATATTATATTGGAAAATTTATTATAACTATTTTATATAATTATCATTAATATACTGAGGTTGTAAGTTGATGGTTGGGGTTAGACCTCAATTAAGAATGAATGTAGATACCTCAATTTACAAGATATAAAGATAAAGATGAAATCAATTCTATGGAATGGTTGAGGATGGAAAGGGAATATTGTATGACTCCTTCAAGGGAAATAAATTATTCTTTTTAGTGAAGTTTTGAAATGGTGGATGAGTATTGATAATGATAGTAAATGGAACATCACATGGGAAGAATTTGAAAAACTCTTCTCAAATAAATGAATCAAGGATACAAAAATGGAGGAGATGCATAAAATTCAATATGAGTTAAAAGAAGGAAAAGATGAGATGAAGAATAAGGGTGATGAGATATCTAAGATACAAGACCTTAATGAAGCACTTGTTAAGGAAGTTCAAAAATTAAAACACGGAAAGACTAGCAAAGGAAAGTGGGAAAATGATGGGTCAATGGAAGAATTAAAAAATAAATATGAAGACATATCTAGATTATGAAACCATAACAAAACAAATACTAGATGAGGTCAAGAGATTGAAAGAAGAAAAGTACGGTCAAAATCAAGAAAAACCAAAGATATTGGATGAAGAGTCTACCAAAAGATTTAAAGAGGAAATTTACAAGAAGGCTGAGGAATTCTTAAACATTTATTGTTGGACAGTTCATTGTCATTGATGTGAATGAATATTGGATTGATGTCAACCGATGTGATGGGTGTATTTGGAGAAGTCTCCAAAGTGGTCCTCTTATGGTGTATCTCTAAACATGGCCCTCACAAGAAGATGTTTGAAGAAGTCTACAAGAAAGCCTTAAGCATGGTTAAGGATCTTGTAGTTGATAATGGAATTTGGTCATGAAGGATGGAGTAAATGAAGGTAACTCACTCTTAGATGGATAGTACTCATCATATATCTTTTGGTGATATGTGGAATGCCACGTAGTTCCTCACGGTTAGGCAGATATGGCATTGTAAAGTTGGAAACCTGGAAGAGTGGACAAGAAGCCCCTAGTTGGTTATAAGTTTTGGTCAAAGGGGTAAAGTTGTTGTAACAAGAAAACCCTAGAATCCTTAAATTAAGGAAAGGAGTTAACTAGCACAATTATAAATACACCTCAAGGAATCATTCACAAGCACACCACACACACTCTTTCATTGATTATCTATCTTGTGAACTAGTGATATTTTGCTAAGGTTGTGACAAAATGTTTTTGAGGTAGCAAAGGAAGGTCGAAGGAGAAATTCTTGAGGTATCTTCGAGTTGTAGTTCAGAAGGGTGTGAATGTATGTGGGTTGTAGTAAAGGAAAGCACAGATATATGTGAGTTGTAGAAGAGAAGGTCGTGTATCTATGAAAAGCTAATGAAGGTTTGAATAAATGTTGGTACCAGGTCCCTAGAGTCTGAAAGCAAGTTCTCAGGTCAACATTCTACAGTTTCAAGACAACTACAAAATTTCTAGTATGGTTATCAGTTTGTTTTGATGCTTAGATTTACTTATGATGTTGTGAATGCTTGAGGCATTCTTGGTGTGATGGTTGTGGTACTTGGACATGGCATATGTTGGATGGTTGGTTAGTGAGAAACACTCTTATGTATGGTATTGTATGGATATGGTTCCTTTAGATTACATATTTGAGCTACTTGTACTTGATTGAGGGATATATATGTTGTATGGTGATGTATGAATGAGGGGTATGCATAGGTTGTTAAATATGCTTCATTGATGACATGGTTCATATCTGCATATGGTTGATGGTATGGTATATGGTACAGGTTGTACATGGTTGATTCTTTGTTCATGATTCATTATTCATTGTTGATATATATTTTGATTCATAATTGATGCATGAGATAGTATGTATGCAGGTATACACTTGATGTATGGTATGGCACAGGTTTAGATGGTTGATGATCAGATACATATTGATGAGACAATGAAAAGTTTTTGATAGTGAGAGAGACAGTCATAGTGACAGATTTGTGATAGAGGTTATGACATTGGTAGAGTCTGTGACAGTTGCTCTACATTTATATTTCAGGGCAACAGGACGGGGCAAGGAAAGGTGGTTGTATCCACCTTCGGGTTGTAGCTGGAGAACCCAGGGGGTTGTAGCCTCCTTTTGGTTGGAGCCAAATAACTAGGGATTTGTATCTTCCTTCAGGTTGGAGCTTGAGAATAGGGGGGTGGAGCCTCCTTCCAATTGTAGCTGGAGAATCGGAAGTTGGTGCTTCCAATGAATTTTTTCTTTTGATAAATATATAAGAAAAGCATTATGTGGTTTTCCCCCATTTGGGTTTCCATGTAAATATTGGTGTACTTTGTATCTATTATGATGTGATGTTGTTTATGATTATACTTTTGATGATATATTGAATTCTAATGATATACTGTTGAATATTGTTCAAGAATAATTTGTGGTTAAAAGTACTATAATTTCTCATTATTAATTCACCCCCCTCTCATTAATCCAACAATTGGTATCAGAGAAGGTCCTTCAAGAAGCAATCTAACCATTGGAAGGAGATCATGGATTATGCTAGAATTGGGGTGCCACAGTTTGATGGCGAGAAATATGCATTCTGGAGTAAAAGAATGAAAATGCATATACAGGAACAGGGATTCGATGTTTGACGAGCAATAGTAGATGGATACAAAGCACCAACCACTCCTCCGAAAGATAAGGATGGAAAGAAACTTGAATACAATGATTCTAGAGCTAGAAATGCTCTCCTAAATGGGTTGACTGAATCAGTATACACCAAGGTTGTGAACTGTGAATCAACAAAAGAAATATGGGACAAAGTGAAGAATATCTACGAAGGAAATTCCAAAGTTAAAGGAGCTAAAATTCAAACATTTAGATTCAATTTAGAACAATTGAAGATGAAGGAACATGAAAACATTTCCTCCTAATTTCTACAAGTTGATGAGATAGTCAATGCCATCAAGGGTCTGGGAGAAGAAATGAAGGAAACAGTCATTGTTCAAAAGGTACTGAGGTCTCTACCTATGAGATACTATCCAAATATTTCAACCCTAGAAGAAATAACATATCTAGCCACCTTGACCATGAATGAGCTACATGGGATACTCACAGCTTATGAGATTAGGACAAAGAAGGAAAATACAGTCACGAAGGAAGTAGCATTCAAGGTGATCTGGATTTTATGAGAAGAACGAAATGAATACAGATTATTAACAGGTTCTTAACACAAAATAACAGAGATACAGTAAAACTAGTTTTCTATTCAATAACGAAATAATCTGAAACTGTAAAATGCAGCGGAAACAAGCTTGCTGGAATGGTGGCGGCTTATCTCCGAGAAGAGATGTGACAGCTGCGTGCATTCACAAGAAGAAAATTACAATGAGGCTCTGAAGGCCTTTTTACAATAAACAAGAATGCCAAAAACCCTAGACATCCAAAAACCTAACCCTAGGAGATGAAGTGCCAAAAGTCATGTGGGCCCTGTTTGGGTTAGTTAGTACATCAACTTCCCAGGGTCGTAACTTTTGCATACAATCTTTGTTTTAGGCGTGTGATAGACCGTTGAAAAGGTATCATCGAGGAGATTCATTTTGGGGGCTCAATCATGCCTTTGGCTATCATTGAGGAACACGATCCTGAAAAACCTTCATTTCGGCCCTCAAAATGGCCCCAGAAGTTAAAACTGCTAAAAATAGTAAATTGCCAAACTTCTCATAAAATTGTTTTGAGCCAGTTGGAAAAGGTGGGTGGCCACTGATATCCATATGGATCAATCCTCCCTCCTTAGGAAGAAATGGTATCCATTACGTTGAGGTCCCCCATCAGATGAGGAAATTTCTGCTGAATTTGGCCCTGGGTGAGCCACTTGCCTTGGTGCAGGAGCTGCCCTTCTTTGACAACTCGATAAAGTTGGATCCTTTGTTGTTGATTGCCCTTGATTTGTGTGTCCACAATCTTATCATTGGATTCCTGTTGTATGTAGTCAAGGTTGAGCTCTGTTGGTGTTAGTTGTTCTGCTACTTCTGAGGTGTCCAATAATGGTGGGAAATAAGGGTGAAGGAGATCCACGTTGAATAATGGGTGCAGGCCAAGGAAGGGAGGAATTTTGAGATCAAAATCATTATCTCCCATGACCTTGGTGATAGTGTACGACCCATAACGGAGTGGGAAAATCTTTCGATGGGGTCCTGTAAGGCGTTCTTTCTGCAAGTGCAACCAAACTTTATCGCCCACCTGAAACGTATGTGGCACCCGATGTTGATCATGGCATTTTTTGTACTTGTCATTGGACTTCTGTAGGATATCCTAAACATGTTGGCGGACGTGTTGGATCCTCTTAATGAACCATGTGTCTTTGTCAGCTTCAATTAGAGCAGGAGATGAGTTGGTCAAGGTGACTGCAAGGGGAAGTGCAACATCTATGGGACCCAATGGTTGGAATCCCAACCCCACCTGAAAGGGGTTGTGGTCGGTTGAGCTATGAAAGGCTCAGTTGTAGCTATGTTGGACATAGGGAAGGCTCTCATCCCATGTGCAAGGGTGATTTGAATTATACATGCGAAGGATATGCACAATCATTCGATTTACAACCTTGGTTTGGCCATTTGTATGGGGGTGGAAGGTCATGGATTTGGTGAGCTTGGTGTCGAGAAATGACCAAAGGCTTGACCAGAATGTGCTGAGAAATCGAATATCTCGATCTGAGACAATGGTTTTTGGGATTCCGAAATGTACCCAAACACATTCAAAGAAGAGCTTGGCAGTGGCCTCTACTGTGATGCTCTTCTTGCAGGCAACCAAAATCGTCATCTTAGAAAACCAATCAACAACCACAAAAACACAGTGATTTCCCCACTTGGTGGATGGGAGACCTGACATGTAGTCCATTGAGATGGATTCCCATGGCCTGTCAGGAGTAGGAAGAGGGGTGCACGTGCCCTGTTTCTTAGTGGTCAGTTTGGAAATAGCACAGACAGTGCAGGACTTGATATACTTGCTGACCTCCTATCAAATTTTTGGCCATTAGAAATGTTTTTGTAGCATCGCCACTGTCTTTTTGATGTCGAAGTGTCCTGCCACCGGACTATAGTGGGATTCCTAGATCAGCTTCGCTCGCTCACTTGATGGAACACATATATGGCCTAGTTGACACAACAACCCATCCTGAA
>CBVK0100872959.1:0-11168 GCA_900067695.1 Picea abies | reverse complement strand
CGGTGGTATAATTTTTATCGCAAACGGAGTCCGTATGAGGAAGATATCGCATTCTGTCCGCCGAGCCAAACAGGCAAAATTTTGACTTTGCTGACTGTACCTGTCCGTACAGTCCGTACAGACACGTGCCAATTCCGTACAGTGCTGACGTGGCAGGGCCGTACCGATGACGTGGCAGACCGTACGGAAGGACACGTGGCGTCACCAGGACGTGCCACGTGTCACACGAATTTGGCATTTTCAGGGTACGAATTGACCAATAAAAAGGTGACACGTGTCACCACTCACAGGGTGACACGTGGCACGCTGACGTCAGCATGGTGACGTGGCGACCGGACCGGATGACGTCAGCATGGACACGTGGCAGCAGGACAGAGCGACAAGTGGCAGTACGGTCATCGACGTGGGCCAATAGCAGACCGACACGTGGCACTTCCCGGTTGGTTGAAAAGGGTGCCACGTGGCCCAATCAGGGGCTGCCACGTGGCACCCCGGGTTTTGCCAATATTGGCTGTATCAAAAATTTTGTGTTGGGCGGGGGGGGGTCGAACCCGCGACCTCCACCTCCGTCTACGCCTTTGCAAACTTCACTAGCCACCATACCACCGTGTGCTGCTTGCTATTGAAACGGTGGAAATATATTTTATTGTGGTTTGAATATTGGTTTGGCGGGAAAAAGGGCCGGGGCCCAAGCCCCAGCCCTCGGGCATGTGACCGCACAGTGGAACCTGGAGCGCGGATGTATTACGCGTGGTTACATTGTTTAAAACGGTTATATATATATGTTAACGGTTATGGGTATAGCCCTATGGGCATATGGTTTATGCCTATGCGACCAGGTGTCCATGCATACGGGGGGCTAGGGACCAGCGCTTAGCCCTTTGGGCTAGCGCTTGGTCCTATGGTGCCCATATGGCCACGAAAAGGTGCGCGCGCCCAGATTTAGGGGCCTAAGCCGTTTATTTAACTACCATATAGTTAAAAAGTGGGTTTTTGAACCACTTTTAATTATTTAATGTAATTAAACTCCATTTGTTATGTAATTGGGAGTTATTGGGCTTTTTCAAAGCCTAATCCTTGGGAGGAAGTTGGAGATTGCAACCAACTTTCCCAACTATTTAACCAAGGCTATGTTGAGCCATTTGGGATCTTGGAGAAGCTTTTTGACGGTTTTGGAGAGCAGAGATGCAGAGGCAAAGCCAGGTCAAGGCCAGTTTGAGGCAGGAAAGCTGTTGCCCAACTATTTAACCAAGGCTATGTTGAGGCCATTTGGGGAGGCTTTGGAAGCTTTTTGACGGTTTTGGAGAGCAGAGATGCTGAGGCAAAGCCAAGTCAAGGCCAGTTTGAGGCAGGAAAGCTGTTGAGGTAGAGATGCTGTCAGACGATTTCTGAGAGCTCGGGACATCGGTTTCAGGTGCCGTAAGTTGTGCAAGATTCTAGAGATCATGGAGAACAATACCAGATCAGTCTAGGAGCCAATCGGCAATTGTAAAGATGTACTAATAAGCTTTCTAAAAAGAAATCAAGAAGCCTCCCTCACAAGAGAAAAGGCTCGAAAACGTAGGCAAAGTTGCCGAACTCCGTTATCAAACTTGTGCATTATGGTTTGTTGTTTTCATTCCATTTCAGATTTGCAATTATGTTAATGGCTGTATAATTCATTTGTTTTTCTCGCTCTTTCGTTAAGTTTCCCAATGGTTAATAAATACATGCTAAGTTAAAAACTCAACCATAGTCATTTCGAAAAATCTTGACGGATCATTCTAAGTCCTGGGGCTGCCCCTATTAACATTTCCTGTTCCATCTTCCTGCTGAGGGTATCCACCATTAGTATGTACAGAAATGGAGAGAGGGGGCATCCTTGCCTAAACCCCCTCGTAGCTTTGAAAAAATTTGTTGGTCTCCCATTCACCAATGGGGCAATCCAAGGGCCATGAGTACAAGCTTTTATCAACTTTACAAATTCAGGATCAAATCCGAAAGAGAGGAGTACTTGATACAGGTAGGACAACTTTACTCTGTCAAAGGCATTTGCCATGTCAAGCTTGATCAACATGCCTTTCTCTTTTCTGAGATTGCTGGAGTGCATAGCTTCCTGGACTTGGATTACATTATCCAGGATATGTCTCCCTTTGACGAATCCTCCTTGCGATTCTGAGATAAGCTTGCCCAATAGAGGTTTTATTCTATTTGCAAGAAGTTTTGCTATAATCTTATAAGAGGCATTAAATAGAGAGATTGGCCTGAATCTATCGAAGGAGGCGAGGTTTGTTTCTTTTGGGATTAGCGCAAGGAAGGTAGAATTATTGCTGCCTCCTATTTTTTCTTTTTGAAGGACTCCTTTTATCATTCTTATGAGATCAGATTTGATTATATTCCAGCAGATCCTGTAAAAGTGGATAGTAAACCCATCTAGACCTGGGGCTTTGTCCGAGTCCATGGACCAGATGACTTTGCTGAGTTCTTCTTCACTGATTGGGATCAATAGTGCTATGTTATCCTCTTTTGTGACCAATGTCGGGGTGTTCATGAGGAATTCGTTGTATTCTTCTTCATTGTCATGGTTCTCTTTACTGTAAAGTTGTTGAAAGTGTGAGACAACAACGTCCTTTATTTGATCTATTCCTTTGCAGAGCTTCCCTTCGTTGGTTGTGATCTTAGAGATATGGTTCCTGGAGAGACGATCTTTGAATTGACGATGGAAGTAGGATGTATTCCTGTCGCCAGCTTTCAGCCAAAGGCTACGGGATTTCAGCCTCCAGTACTCTTCTTCCTTTCTGAAGGCACGGTAAGTTCTGCATTGAGCTTGTTGCTCCTTTTCCAATTATGTTCTAGCAATGTCTATTGTTTCCATCTGGAGCTGTAGCTGTCCCAGCTGCTGCATTGACTCTTTTCTTTGGGTGTTGGGGTTGCTTTCCGGGAGTTTGCTCCACTCCTTGAGGGCTTTTTTTGTTATTTTTAGTTTTTGTTCCCAGAAAAAATTGGGGGAGCCATTAACTGGGGTAGACCAAGCCCATTGAATCGTGTCTATGAACCCACTCTTTGATTTCCATAATGGGATGAACCTGAATGGGATTGGTCCTAAATTTTCTTCTTCCTCTAGCTGGAGCAATATGGGTTTGTGGTCCGAGGTGAACTTGGGGAGGATGGCAGTGGAAATCAGCTTCCTTTCCAACAGCAAAGTGCTTTGGACCAGAAACCTATCCAATCTGGCAGAAATGTGCTCCTCCCCCATCCTGTTATTGGTCCAAGTGTACAGCCCTTTACTTGGTTTAAAGTCCATAAGGTCCCACTGCTGTATGATGTCTTCTACTACAAAAATCATTTGGTCCCTGCTGGGCCTTCCTCCCCTTTTTTCTTTTCCATTCATGACTAGATTGAGGTCTCCGGCAATGATTATATTGCTTGGGGAATTTTGCTCTAGAAATTCGTTTAAAGTTTTCCAACAATCTTTCTTTTCATTATGCAAAGTTGGAACATATAAATTGAAAAGTGCAATGGTTAACTTACTTGCTGTGTGCTTGAGCTCTATAAAGCTCCAATGTTGCGTGTTATAGGAGTTGACGAGACTGAACTGCTCTACCTTCCACAGTGTTGCTATGCCTCCGGAAGTACCCCTTGCGCTAATTGTCTTCCCTGTGTTTTTCTGCCATTTGTGTTTGCTGATCTCTAGGAGGGCTTCCCCTTCGATTTTTGTCTCTTGGAGCATGAGGATATCTGCTGGTTCCACTTTCATCAGATCCTTGACCGCTTCTATCTTTGTCGGGTTCCCTAATCCTCTACAGTTCCAAGAGACGATTTTCATTACTTACTATTGGGGGTGATTGGGCCTCCTCCTTTTAGAGACCTTATTCTTGTGTTTTTGCCAATTGACATTTCAATGGTGGGATGACTTCCTTGGGTCTTTTGTCTGGATCTATTACTTTCTTTCTAGCTACGTCAGCATATGTTGGAGAGGGGAATACTTCCAAGATTCCTTCCGCTTGCCCAGGTGCCCCTGTGTCTTTCCCATGTGGGGGGGGGGCTTGAATGTGTCCTGCTATCCATAATTTCTGGTTCTTCTGTGTCATTGTTGACCTTTTCTGTTTGAGGTTCTGCATGCGGTGGGGGGTTAGAGATCCCTTCGATTTTCTCTGGCTCTAATTTCCCGGAGTTGCTGTTCTTGGTTGCTCCTTTGGATCTGGTTTTTGCTGTCCCTGTTTTCTGTACTGCAGTCCATTGATTTGCTTTCTCATTTTCACTTTCTTCCACATTCTTTTTCTTGCAGTGCCTTGCGAAGTGACCGTAGCCGTGACAGTGTTGGCATTTGAAGGGCAGTTGCTCGTAGTCAAGCTCCTGAATGTGCGTCCAGTCTGCGGCCATAAGCTTAATTGCCTCCGGTAATCCCACTTCCAGGTCGACCTCCACGCAGATCCGTGCACATGAGTACTGATCTTTTCTTACTGCTTGGTCTATATACCTTCCGAGCGTGTTCCCGATTGCAAGCAAAGATTTTTGGTTCCAGCAGTGTAAGGGGAGGTGAGGTAAACGGACCCACACTGGGATGGCCGAGGGCACATCCTGGGATGGGTCGAAGTCCGGGGTCCATTTGTTCAGGTATAACCCCTGAGGCCCCATTAAATACGACCCATTTCTGAAGATGAGGTTTTTGTCTTCAGGATTGTCAAAGACGAATACAAAATATCCTTTCCCTATGAAGTGGCTCTTTATTCCTTCTGTTATAAGCGGATTCCAGTTCCTCTGCACCCATGCGTCTATGGATTTGGGGGAGGGCCAGAGGCTGGTAAATTGCCCAATAAGTCCCCTGTCTGCTAAGTTGACTGTCGTTCTGCAAGTTTCTTCCAAAGGCAATTCAACACTGGGAATGTTGTCCAATTTCTTCACGAATTTCTGCTGCACTGCTGATGGCGGTCTCTTGGAGGCTGCAGCGACCAGCTTCCTGAATGCTTCCAGTTCTGGTAATGGGGGAGGGTTAGGGATGGTGCCCCCACCAGCGTCCATGGCTGGGGATGCCCTAAACGTTGCAGAGCCCGAATTGGATCGCGTCCTCATGCCCCTGCGTGCTAGGTCGCGATTTTTGTGAAGCCTAACTCAAAAAAAAAAACTCAGGCCATGCAGGAATACTCTGAGGATGCCGAGTCGCGGCTTTGTATGCACCAGGGCTGCCGAAAAAGGGGTTGCGACCTTCAGACCTTCAAAACGGGGCCGCCCTGATCCGAGGAAGCATTGTTGTCAGCGAGCGACCTGGAGCAGGAGATGGAGGTGTCGGCCAAGCTAAGCCTGGCCGCCGAGAGGGCCGAGGCTGCCTGTGCGCACGGCTAGGGTTCCAGGTTCCCTATCTCGGGCCATTCCCACCGTTACTTATGGCTTCTTTACTCATCTTCAGCTTTTGAATAATATAAAGCCACATTATAGGAGATTTTTAAAGTCGGTGGTAGAGAAAAAAATCATAAAGTCATTTTAAACAAACTATGTATATTAAAATTCATTATTATTAATGATTTTTTTTCATATTTTATAATTTAAACTTAATTAATTATAATTTCTTAAATAATAATTTAATTATGAACAATTATTATAACCTTATCATTAAAATAAATGAAAAAACAACATTTCATAAGAGTAATTATTCAAATTGATGTTTTCATTCATTAACCAAATCCAATATTTGCATACATTTTAATACAAAATCAACAAAATACAACACTGAGCATGTTTTTTAATAGAAGATTCAACTAATACTTACATACGTTTACATAGTTTTTTAATAGAATATTCATAAAGTTGATAATAGAGTTAAAAATTGCAAAACCATTTCATTGAAAGTGTATAGATCAAAATTTATTATTGTATATTATTTATATTTAATAATTTAAACTTAATTAAATAAATTTAATATATTAAAATAGTTGAATAATATAAATTAATAAAATATTTTTTTTCCACGGAAAAAGCATAATTTTATTCATCCGAAGAGACAAAATTACATTTTGTAGGTGCTTTTAAGCACATGCATCTATGGAAACAGATGATCAAGGCTATCCCCTATAGAAATAACAAAACAATAGAAGTCCCTTAGTCTCACAGAAGATAATCAAGAAATTACAACAACTAATAAACTAAGCATAAGAGCTAAACAACATGAAAAAAAACTTGTCCAGAGGGAACCATCTCAGCAAGACTTTGATATATACTTTTGGAGCAGGACCGAACATTAAACAGATATGGAGAAAAAGGAGCAAAACATGAATGAATATGATAGATATGATGACTTGGTCTGTTGAAGTTATGGGCGGGCCATAACCTCCATGAAAGGCATGTGGTAGTACTCAAAAAACTCTACCTCCACTACTTCAGTGACGTGTCATTCCCCAAAAGGAAGTAGATTCCCTTTTAATAAAGTATCTACTAACTGGTTTCATTCCTTGTAGACATGTTTAAGTGAAGAAGAGTAAAAAAATTCCATCAACTTGAATATCTCCTCTAGAATGGGTATCAAAAAAATATTATGGTAGAATTGAACTTTCTGAGACCAATTAATAGCATTCAAGTCTCCAAACAATTGGATGGATCAAACCCTCTTTTCCTGGAAAAAATGAAGGAGAATTTTTAAAGCCATGAGTTCGGAAAAGTTGTTGGAGCCTGAACCCAGTCCCATTTTAAGTTTGTAGGTGTGATTGGTCGATAGAAACAGGACTGCACCTCCACCACAATGTTGATTTTCATTATGGGAGGCACCATCAAAGTAAGCCTAGGGCCTGGAGTGGTTAATATGATCAGGATGAATAATGTGGATGGTTAGAAGGTATTTTTCCTAAGGGAAGTGGGAGAGAATCTAGAGACCTTGTGCAACTACAAGTCCTGGAAGAGAAGGCGAGTCCTAGAAAATGGCTTTGTTGCAGGCCAACTAGATACCCCAGCATACAATGAGAGGTAGTGTTTTAATACTTTTGTAGGCAAGAGTTTGTAACCAAGATTGCCAAGCCAACTCAACATTGAGCCCATCCCAAACTACCACATGCTTTATAAGTATTGGTAATTCAAGCTAGACTTGCCTAGAGAAGGAGAAGAATAAGAAGAGGTGTGAGCTAGATTCATTATCTCCTTTACAAAGGGGACACCATCTAGGACCACCAATTCAACATTTCCTCATGTTTTCCCAAGAAGGAATTTTATTGTATATGACACACCACATGAAAATATTTTCCTTTAGTGGACATTTCAAATTCCACAGACCACACCACCACCAACATGGCTCTCTTTGCATGAGTTCCATAGATAAGGAAACATAACCCATTTTTGGGGTATATACCCCATGAGAAGCCTTCTGCCACAACAATTCATATTCTCACTCAGTTATCCTAATGTGACCCGATTGGAGTGCAAAAATATAAATGAGACAGGAGAGGGAAAGATTACCATCCAAGCCCAAACCTTATGGTCTCATCCAACCTTGCTTCCAGAGAGAGGAGGAGGTTGGATCTGTTACCTGGGATAAGAAGTGAATATCCTATGTGTGGAGTCTTTCAATTGAATCATTAGGTAGAAGATGATAAATTCCACTTCCCGGCTAGGTATCAACCCCAATTCGATCCCGATTACCATTTCCCACCCTCCAGGCTAAACCATCTCCAATCACCAGGAAGGAGGAGATAATCGTCATCCAAATAATGGAGAAATTTGGGTGGGATTTTATTGGTTTCTGAATCCAACCACCAATGGAATTTGGTTGAATATATTTAAGCTCCATGACTATGGCCCAAAGGATGGAAGATGAAAGAAGCCTCTAACCTACTTTTGTTTCTAGTGATTTTGACAACAAAAATATATTTTTCAGTCCCCAGCCTCCCAAGGATTTCGGGTGGGTTAGATAATCCCTCTTATCCCAAGGGGGAGTGAACTTATCCTTAGGGCAAAACCAGATAAAATGGAAACAAATTCATCTATCCTTTTCCAAAATCCCTTTTCGAACTCAGGCCAGGGACATCCAATAGACAGTGATAGCTTCCAAAAGTGATTTGGCCAATGTGAGTCTCCCTACTCTTGAAATCCACCTAAAGCTCCGACCTTTTAGACATTTTTCAAGTTTTTCCAAACACCAATGCCAATCAATATTTCTGTAATCATTTGGTTTTAGTTGAAAACCTAGATTTTTATTCCTTCAGTGAATTCCAGTGTCTGGAAAGGAAAGAGAGAAATATAGTAATCAAAATCCTCCACCTCTAAGCCAGTAAAAGAGATGGTGGATTTTTAAGCATTAATAGTCATACCATTGGCCATTCAAAACAAATTGATGATTTCTACAAGTTTTTTCACATCTCTCAGTTGCCCACTACTAAAGACGATCACATTGTACACAAAGAGAATACGTGTGATTATTTGGGTGGGGGCAACTGAAATTCCTTGAAAATCCCACGAGTTGACTCCCTGTGCAAGAGCATGACTAAGACCCTTTGCCACCAACAGAAAGAGAAGATGGGAAAGAGGGAATCCATGTCTAAGGCCACGCTCAGACTGAAATAAAGGGGAGACAAATCCATTAATAAGAACTGCAAAGGAGACCAAGGTTATGCATGCCATCACCCATTTGATAAATGGAACTTCAAATCCCAGGTGAGTGAGAAGGAGTCTACGATAAGACTAGTTGACCTGATCGAAGTCTTTAGATAAGTCAATTTTCAGAATAGCCCCCCAAGATCTGGAGATATTTAGACTATGGAGACCTTCCTAAACCACACCAATCGCTTCATGCATCTGACAGCCTTCAAGGAAACCAAATTTCTCTTGAGAAATTTATCCCAAGAGAATAGGATTTATCCTCCGAGCAATGATTTTGGCCACAATATTTTAAAGACAGTTGCAAAGAGAGATGGGCCTGAAATCATCAAAATTTTGTGGCTCATCCAATTTAGGGATGAGGGAAACAATTTTTATAGGTGTCTGCATTATCCCATTCCTTCTATATTCTTCAAATACTTTCAAAAGGTCAGCACTTAAGAGCTCAAATAATCCCAAGTAGAATTCTACAGTCCACCCATACATACCAAGACTTTTATCTTTCTACATGTTGTGGAGTGTTTCTTTGGGTTATGATTTAGTAACTTCTACATAAAGGTCTATGTTTCCTTCCTCCTCAAAAAATCTAGGAAACAAAAGAGCTAGCCTTATGATGTCTGCAATATTAGTGTTTTGATTCGCCTTGAAAAGATATTGGAAGTGACTTTTCCCCATCTCGGTGAGCCCTTCGAATGAGGAGAAAAAAGTGTCCTCATGTCCCTTGAGCTTCCAGATAGTGTTGGTCACTTTCCTGCCTTTTGAAAATGCATGAAACAATTTGGTGTTTTCTTCCCCTTTATTTAACCACATGACCCTGCTCTTCCAGCTCCATTCAACTTCACTATCATCCAATAATTTCCTTCGACGGGTCTCCAACGTTTTAAGGGAAACTTTAGCCTCCAATGTGGAAAACCCCCATCCGCTGACTGAGAGATATGATCAATATGAGCCTCAATTTGTCTTAGTTCATGCTCTTCTCAAGTTGTCTTATAATGGGACCACAGAATCACCAACTGCTTTAATCACTTTAGATTAGCCACAAATTGAATGACCACTAAGTGTTCAGTGCCTTGCTCATAGCCAACCCAGTTCTCCTTCACTAATTTATGAAAGTCTTCATCAGATAACCAGGTTGCATTGAATTTGAAGGGGCTGGAAGGTTTCTTGGGACTACCTTCTATTTCAATCCATACCGGGGAGTGATCTGATTCTCCCCCACTACCAATCCATTGACGAAACTGAAAAGGAAGATCCAATAGAGAATTTGAAACTAGAAAGCAATCAAGACATTTTTCCACTCAAGCCTCACCTGACCTCATATTCCTTTAGGTAGGAAGGAGATTGAGTGGGGAAATGTCAATGAGACCATGATCAATAACAAGGTGGGTAAAAATATCCAATTGGGTATCCAAATGAGCAGAAGGGCCCCAAACTTCTACTTCCCCCAAGGAGAAGTTTATATTGTCGCCCAGGATAAGGTTCTCAACCTTGAGAAGGTTGTTCTTGAGGAGGGACTCCTAGAAAGGAGTGTGCGCAAAATACAACCCATACACCTTTAAAACCCTGAATTTCATCCCCACTCCCTCCAACAACAAATCCACCCCCAGGAAAGAGTTCAGAGCCTAGGAATTTAAATCTTTCTCATACCGAGTATTCCATCCGACCACCAGACCGTTGGAGTGACCATTAATATCGGTTTTGATGAAATTCCAAGAAGGTAAGAGAGATTCCAACATCCTTGTCACAGAAGCCTAAGAAGACATCATTTCTTGGAGGAGAATTACACTTGGTTGATTAAATAGGATCAATCGTTTCGGGGTGAGTTTTTTCTGGGGGCTTGCCACCCCTCTGTAGTTAAGGGAGAGAATATTCATGGGGGAACACCCTTAAGGGAATGAGATACTCTAAGGGCCCTGAAAGTGGAAGATTTTCTGCCAGAAGCAATATTAACTAGTGCTCGACTTTGAGCCCTTGAGAGATGTGAAATATTCCCTCAACCCTTTTTAGAGTTATGCACCTCAGGATTCAAGCCATGACCAGACCTACCTGGCTTCAAGGAAAGGATATTTATGTTCCTGAGGTGAAAAACAATGGTTGATTACTTTGAGTTAGTAGAGGAGGGGTCCTCCAAGGAGGAAAAATAAGTGGATTTGGGAGGAGAAGGCAGGATGAAGGAGCAAGAGGCTAATGGAGAAGGGGAATATGAAAGGCGAGTGGAAAATACCGAAGATCTCAAGGGTTCAGGGAAGGGGAGGTATTGAACGGATGGAGGAGGATCCATTTTTAGATATTTTAGAGACCGAATTAAACCATTAATAGGAAAAGGAAAAGAGAGTTCCATACCCGGAAAGGAGCCTTGAGGAGGACAAAAGTGTATCCCATGGGGAGGGAAGACCTGTGATCTAACTGTTGTCAAGGAATGAATCAGAGAGAGATCACCATAGAAAGAGGTAGGCTTGTGGCTTGGTGGAACCACCTATTGAGAGAGAGGAGGGTGGTTCGAAGAGAATGAATGATCCTTCAAAGAAGGAACTGGGTTGGATCTGTCACTAGCAAGCATTCTGGATTGGTTCCTATGTTGAGCAAGTGAGATCGGAAGAGCGGTTCAGCAG
>CBVK0100872958.1:0-26605 GCA_900067695.1 Picea abies | reverse complement strand
TGAAGGGTTTCCAGCAAACAAAGGTTTCCCCCCTTCCAGCGGTGGATTAACGACCAGGGTATGACTAGCAAAGGGAGGTTACCCTCCAAGAGGAGCATGAAAAGGGGGTTGTCCTCTAGGAGGGGTAGGCCCACCATATAATGGTGGTCCTCTAGGAAGGAAAGGTCTGCTATATGGTGGTTTCCCTCTAGTCGGTTGTATTTGGCTGGCAAGGGTCTTCATTCTCTGATGCAAAGATGTGCTGGCAGGATCATGCAGAACATGTGGAGTTGTAGAGTGAAAGTTTGTAAAAGCGGGGGTAGGGATCAAAGTGCCTTGGGAATGAGTAGAGGTGATGAGTCCATCATTAGGATAGACTTGTGCTGACACAATAGTAGGGTTAATGACCTGATCGATGGGGTGATTCATATTTTGACTAGATGGTCCACTTTCAACAGGAGGGTCATGAGGATTAAAGGGTTGTCGAAAGGACTCAAAATTCTCATAGAGATTGCGTCTTGATGAAGTCCTCCATATAGAATGAGAAGGTGTGGGATTTGTATCTATTGTAGTGGTAGGAAAAATAGGAGTCATATAATCATCACCGAAGGTTGGTTCTATGGATCCCATATATGTCTCAGTAAAATCTCTCACAGGTAATTATGGGACCTCTTCATCTATGACGTTCCCAAGGGATTTTAAACGAAGAAAAAGTGGTTCGAGAGGGGTTACCGAAACAAATGTAGTACGAGGAGTGGGATTCTCAACCATAACTAAAGCGCCTTCTGAGTTATCTAACGGAGGAGCAACAACACTTCTAGCATCAGATTGATTTTCTACCTCTCCATGGTAGTTGTCTTCTGGAGGGTTAGGAGGTAAGGGTTGGTATCCTTCCATAGGTAGCCCTTGCATCCTACGTGATCGGAAAAGACCTTTATCATCTACAGGCTCAATTTTGGATAATAACAATACACGTTGAAAATCTAGGGCCAACTAACAAAAAGAAACAGCATACGCTAATAAAATCTAGGAATCAAAACCAAGAAAACAAAACTTCTCTCGATAATCGTACTAGTTGGTGATGAAATCAAACGTTGCGTGATCACGTCAAGAAGGGGCTAGAATATGGTGGAACAGTTAAAATGGTGACCTGCTTAACAGACTTTCACCTTGGTGCAAGCTTCCACGCAGTAATTGTGGATTTACCCTCCAAGGAGCCCGAGTGAGTTTGACTAATGTCTGTCCCAGGTACAGTGAGACTTCCCTTCACTGTCACCTCGTGTAAGTACCTAAGTATTATGGAAAATATGGACACCAACTCGCAGTCATCCCCTGGGCAGGTACAATAGACAGACCGATCTGAACGTATGGGCAGGATAACAAGTTTGAAATCAACTTGAGAGGCTTCCACACATAATCGTGGGTATACCTTCAAGTGACCCCCAATATACTATCCAACCACTACAAAAAGTTGAACCACAGAGGGATAATCTTTGTAACTCACTCGAATGCGACCTCGTGTGTAACCCCTGTGTGAGAGGGGGATCCCAGAAAGCCTATACAACAATTGGATTTGACTCTCCCTATCTCAGAATTCTAATGTTCATTTTGAAAACTTTGGAGAGTTGTACTCACAGCCTAATCCAAAGTGTTAATCCTAGTCTAATGTTGGTGGAAGATCCTAAAAACAAAAATGTTCTAGATAATTTTTAATTAGCGTTGATTTTATGGTTGTTCTTTACTCAAAGGGTGTATGACAATGAAATTGATGGTATGATGACTCAATTCCCAAAAATGCACAATAATATGATAAGAAATTGTTTCTTTCGATGAATGGCTATTTAAGAGAAAGAGAGAAAGTTGTTTTCACAATCAAACACTAATATGCAATGTCCTCCATCAATTTGTTTCTCACTCAAATCCGATGGAATGCTAAAAATTTCAGAAATGCCTTCTAATATCCAAACCAATCACTAAAATATGTTTTTTTTCTTATATGTGAATGATAATCAGATGCAAGACTTCTAAATGTCAATCAGACTTCGAGATTAAAAAATCAGAAGAAAACTTCACACAAAACAAAAAACACACTCTCATCGTGAAATAGACAAGGAAAAGATAGCCAAATGGAAAACAAGAACCGAAAACCTCAAACAAAAGAGAAATGATGGAAAGTTGACCTCAAAGATCAAATGAAAAGTTCACAGACCTTTGGATTTCCTCACAAACATTTTCACTCAATCAAATAAAGGAGAACAAAACAGCGAGTTAACTCTAGGTCAACAAAGACAGAGTTATTTCAAAGCAAGGATAAATGTCAAAAATCCAAGAAAGAGAAGGAGAAAGATATGTACCTTATATCGACGTTTTCCCGTGCAAAGTCCTGGCTAAGCTTCGATCCTGAGCTCCTTGATAGGTCATGTAGAACAAACAAAGGTACAAAATACTTCCTACTCTACTGAGATTAGCTCAAACATAGATCCATCTACTGCAGACAAACTCGTATGGAACAAGTACAAGTTTGAAAGAAACAGGCCAAGCATTGATTATTAATGAGAACAAGTAAAGATACCTACAATCCTTTGAATGAAGGTGAAACAAATTCTTCCAGATCTCCTTTTCCAACCCCTTTGCTCAAGTAATCTCCATTGATTGATTTGATGGCATCTCACTCATGATATCACAAGTTTGACGTAATTCCCAATCTCCATTGTGTCTTTCACCATGAAAAGGCCTCCTTATATAACCTTAGAGAGGTTCGACCACTTGAGAGATATTTGGGATAAGTTGAGGATTTCTCTCCTTCAGTTGAGGGTCTCCCCTAAGATCATGCCTTGACCATCTATTCGAATCCAACTACCTTTAGGAATTGAGGGATTCTTCCCTTATTTGCCTCAACAAACCCGGAATTTGCCAAAAATAGGGTAGCGCTCCCCCAAAAGGGTGAACAGGGTGCTCAAGCACTCCCACAAAGAGGCTCAAGGAGCACCAGCACTCCCTGACAGTGGGTAGGGGAGCGCTCCTCTCCAAAATCCATTTTTTGTGGTTTTCTCAATGTCAAAAGGCTTGTACTTCTTGTCAAGTGATTTCTCTTCTTCCAAACTAACCTTTGAGGTGTCTTAAGTGTCTTTATGATGTCGTTAGAGGCACGAAATATGAAATATGGAAGTATGATTCTTATGACACTTGCAACACTTGTGGTCAAGATGCAACACTTGAGGACAAGATGTGACACTTACAACACTCGTGATGATGACACTTGTGACACTATCGAAGTGAGTAATTTTGAGGTGTAACAGAGCAGTTGGGTAGGTTTTAACGTCAATCGTCAATCCTTGATACTTTTCAACATCAACATTTTAGGATCGGGTTTTAGAATGTGTAGCTTAAATAAAGTCCCAATTTTGATTGACACAAGTAAATGAAGACGTCGGTCTCGAGTGCCACGTGTCTTTATCACGTAAGCGTGTTGTATGGACTAGTTTTGTCTCAAGTTGTCTTAAGGTTTCCTGTGTCCTAATAACACCTCCAGTTCATCCTTGCCACGTCTTCTTTTCACTGAAATATTGTGTGGCATCAAAGCTTTTGCAACAAGATATCGCCGAAAATTGTTCAAAGAAGAACCCCAAGCCCCGACTCACCAGCTAGACTAGCGAAATGATGGGATGTTTTCAGCATAAGATACACTCAAATTATGACATTTAATAGACCATTTAATGCTTCGTCCAGCATTTGTTGCTACCTCATGTTCTGATTTAACAACAACAATTTGAAATCGCTGATAGGCCATGTTACAACCTGCGTCGTCAACCCATGATCCAATTTAAATTTAAATCTCTTTGAAGATCTAGTGGCAGATTTAATAAAGCTACACTCATAGCCCGAATTGAATGGATGATGTGACAAAGTAAGTTCATCCATGTTTAAATATCTAGAATGGTTTTGAACAATTTCATTATGCACACAAGTTTTAATTCCATAGAATCTGAAGAAGCAAAGAAACCATCTCGAGACTGTGTTGATCCTCAGAGTATCAAAACTAGGTTAAACAAGTTGCAGAGGTATGTGTTCAAGTTTTTCAATTCGACGATCATTATTTATATATGCATTTGTTTTCTTACATAGTCTCTAACAATTTCTAGCTACAAGTAAAATGTCATCGATAAATCCAACCACCATATGCTTGTCAAGAGCACCCAAGCTAAAGGAAGATGAAACAGGTGAAGGTTCTTCTCTTGGTACTGCGAGGAAGTTGGAGCACACTCCCAAGGCAAAGTAGGTCATAAAAACCTCAAAAAAGAAATCTTGTGTCCAACCTCCGGTCTTCGGTGATACAGAAGCAAGCACTGGATCCAAATTAATGCTCCCACAGTGGGGGGGCATTTTCAACACAATCATCTGGGAGGAGTACCCAGAGTATATCCTAGAAAACGACCTGGATGTAAGGACTCTCAATGACCAGGTGTTCCCAAACATCTGATGGTCATATTTTAACATGGTATCCATAAGAACCCTGTTTTCCCCTTGAATAGAAGTTTTAAAGTGGCTAATCGACCACACAGATGCATAGAAGTGCTTGGTCAACGATGAGAATGGAGGGTGTGTCAGAGTTTTCCTCCAGACAGAAGTCAAAAAGTACTACAAACTCAGAGACCTAGAGGAGTGGCTAAACAAAAACTTCCTAGTAAAGTTCTATGAATTCCATGACACCAGCAGATTGATGGCCTCATGGTGGAAGGAGGACAAAAAGTTTACAAACTGGAGCAATGGATGGTATGGGACAATCAACCTGAGGGAGCCATACATCTACTTGATGTCTCTCATCTGTCGACTATATGGAGAGAAGGACTACTCCAAGTTTTCATAAGCATGGATTCCCTTGGCATACAAAGTGGCGATCTCCGGAAGAAGCTTCAACTGGGGAGCGATAATTTCAAAACAATTGAGAATCTGTGTACAATAGGATCATACGTCAAAAGAAGGGGAAGAACCCTCTTTCCATATGGCCTCGTACTTACTCGATGTTATCTGTGTGAGAAATGTATTTGCCAACATGAATTTAAGCTGGCATGTTGTAGAGCTCCCTTTCCATGTTTATTTCAGTATACTATGGGAGAACAGGTACAAAAAATCCTATGCACTCATTTGCGATGAATTCGTCGCTCATATTCATTTTATTATATTTAAAAAGGAATGCCCGAGATTATTCCGCAGCATCCAAGAAAATGGTAGCGAAGGTAGCCCACTAGTATTTGGATGAACGATCAACCTATATCAGGGTGTTAAGGGCCACCAGAGTGCCACATATACTATCCACTCACATCCCAGACTGACTCATTATGGGAGAAATATTCTATCAAACTATCCTACAGGGCTATAATGCAACACTATTCAAGGACAAGAAGCGAGCTTTCATACCCTGTAGTTTCCATGTGGGGTTTTATTTGGTAAAGAACACTAGTCAAGTCAAAAACGAAGGGATGTGCTAACTTGAATTCAGGTTCCCAACAGGTTGATTCTGCAAGAACAACCCTAAGGGCATGGTCCTCCAACACGCTTCACAGGTATCATCATGTTGGCCATACGTGCATGATAAATTTGAGGATGAAATTTTTAGAGTGTGCTCAACACTGGGAGGAGGTAGTATAGATAATTTCCAACCCAAACATGACCAGGTTCAAGGCTATGATCATGGATGAAAAAGTGGAGACAATAGAGCAGTCGACTCAAGAGGCACTCAGAGTTTAGGAAGAGATCAGAGCAGAAGAGACTACAGAGGCACAAAGAAGAGGTTTTCTCTTGCTAGAAGGAGTGCAGAGAATCATTAACTAGTTACAGAATGATGTTGACCTCGTAGAGATGTCAAGGATCCACGTTGATGACCCAATCGCAAGTAGAGGAGAGCCAAGTGGATTAGTTCCAATACAACTTGAAGAAATCATCGGGCCACAAAACCATGAAGTTCCATAACCGCATATCAGATCACTAGGGGAAATTTCAACCCATCTTGAGATATCAAGGACACCAGGTAGGAAAATTGTAACAAACCCCTTTTTCAACTTGATAACCATCTATAATGATGAAGAGATTTCAGAGGTTTCCCTTGTGACTCAATTGTAGATTACAGAGGAAAGGAAACCTGAGAAAGCATCTACCCCAGGTCCCGATGCTTCAATTCAAAACCTTTCGTAGAGCGACCATGACGTCGAAAGTGTCTTGGACACTGAGCTACTCGACTTTTCAGGAACCCCAATAAGAAGCTCAAGGGATGAGCTAGGATAGAGCGGCTAGAAAGAGGAAATTCCACAACAAGAAATCAAGATTTCGACAGTTGATTACCAAGTAAGTATCGAACCTACCCCTAGTTCTTCAGTTTTGGTCGATACCTTATCATCTGAAGAGAAAAAAATGAAAGTCGAGCCATCGTGACATATGGAAGAAGTTCATGAACCCATCCTCGAACATATACACACAATTGAGAGCCTGGGAAATACTATAACTTGAGGGGAGCAACAAATCCTTGAACCTGTGGATGAGGTAGTTGATATACAAGCGATCTCCTATGATCGAAAGAGAAAATTCATCATGAAGAGAAGGCTTATGTTTGATAATTTGAGTCTCATCACCATAGAGAAAAATATGCTCATCATAGAACATGCCAAGATGTCTGAGCTTATCAACGTAGGGATGGCTATCATAGGTGCCACCTTGGATAAAGAAAGAAGAGATGAAAAGAAGTTGGTTATTGCACTTAAGGAATTGGAGCATATGCACCATTTGGAAAAATACTATCAGGACTCCACAAAGGCCACGGTGTTTTTGAGAAGTGAGTTTCAATATGCCTATGAAAAATTAACGAATAAACGACACCTTTTCACTGAAGGTATAGCTGATTTCCAAGAAGACACCCTTATGGAACTAGCGACCTACAAGGACATGGAAAGGTTGTATGAGAAAGCTCACCAAGCAGTAGAAAGGATCAATTACATCAGCGTAGTTCAAAAGGGTCGAGACGTCGAATATCATGACATTTGGGTGCTGAGGGAGAGAAACATAGATCGTATTAGGAAAGCAGTTGAATACTAGGTGAAATGGCCCACGAACCTCAGCGGGAGATTCAGGAGAAATGGGGCGATTGCAAAAAGAGATGGGAAAATATTAATCGAGAGATGAAATACATTGACCTCCCAAAATTAGGCTCACCCGAGGGCTTTGTCGACCTGCATGACATAGTCAAGAAATATGCAGAAAAAGACTCAGCATGGACAACAGAGATAGAAAAGGTGGATAGCATGGCATGAGGTCAAGTACAACAGTTCATGGAGCATCTGATTAAGGCTCAAGCATTTCTGCAACAGTTAAGTTTCAAAATAGTCAAGTATTGAGCATGCGCAATAGAAGTGAAATAAATTCTTTCAGCCCCAATGGACCAGCACAGGTTCCTGTATGCCAACACATGCAAGGAACTCTTCGTCAAATGGTCGGAGTATGAGAAGAGTCATCCACTTCAGTATAACTATTTGATGATTCTTATAAGATAGAGAGATGAAAGTGCCATGTGGCGATATTTTGTTTTACTTATCTTGCACTCGTAGTAGCTATTTTTAGTTAATGATTCATTATAAATAAGAGGATTCACCTTTTAGCAAGGGTCGATGGTTTTTGCAAAGACCCTCATTTTTGGAATTGTAAAGAACTATTTAGGAACTACCTTAATTAAGAACTCATGTTTAGGACCGGAGACAAACTTCTGTTTTTTTTCATCAAAGGTGTTGTGTGATTGGATGTGAGGAGGAATTACTTCCAACTTTATTTCATGAATGGATGTTGTAATGAGTAAGAGTTTCTGAATCTATTGATAAGTTAGTTGTTTCGATATTTTTTGTAGTTCTTGTCTTTAATGAATCGATATTTTTTGTAGTTTTTGTAGTTCTTGTCTAAGATGATGAAAGAAAATCATTGTGTTAATGTGTGATTAATGCTAGAGCTAAGGAAATTATTTTTCTTTCCATCATTTTATTACATGTATGTTTTCTTTCGATAATTTTATCTCAGTCAATAATTGAAATACCAACAAGTTAATGTATTTGTACTACGCTTGTCACATGTGTGAATATCTTTGTCTGCATGCTTGAGCACAAGGGTTATCCCAAGCTCAACCCTCTTCAATAGTTAATATTCCCCCCTTTTACTAGCTGGATTATACCAGCACACATATTTTTATCAGACCCATCCAATAAAAGAAAATACAAAAAAGACAATTGTTGGATATTGCTTTATTTCCTTAAGTATCATGTATGAGTTTATTGACCCAGGGTTCATGTATGTTCGAGTTTCCAACAAATCCCCTAAAACTATCGACTCTCCTGGTAAACTAGAAGGAAACACAGCGCATGGGGTGCACTATGTCATCTCACCTGAGATAGTCTTAATGGGTGGCTACAATACTCATGTGTTTGCAGCCTAGGATTAAGTGCGAGAGATGAGGACGGTATACTAAAACTCTATTATAACTTGTAAACACAATGTATTGTTATTTATGATTATGCACTAAATATACTAACCCATTCATTCAGCATATCAATATTTACTTGAAGACAATAAAGAAACACATGCATTCAATCACATAACAAATATGTTACCGTGGTTCACCCCCTCCTGGGCTACGTTCAGAAAGATTTGGATCTCCGCTCTTTTATTATAGTAGTTCTTCATTACAACACTGTGCGCTTTATAACTCTTCTCAGTTGGGTAAGATCTATATGACGTGGACTAGACCTCACCAAGCTCCTCGCCTTCGATCTAACCCTCAAGATCTATGATGCAGCCCCCCCTACTCCCCGTAGGGTTTTGCAACCTTCCATTCTTGGATCTTCCAATTCTCGAGTCGAAAGACTTTCTGGAACCCTAAAGGTCCCCTTCTATACCTAGACACAAACCCGTTCAGCTTCTTGGTGCAGGTATGACAACAACCTGCAACCTTCCCCTTTCCGCTCTATGTGAAAAATCAGAGTGCCAACATTAGTTCACTTTCAGATAAGCCCTCACTTGATGTGACATGTGGCTATGACCATGTGAGTGTGGGCACAATCACAAGTGATCTGGAGTTAAGCCACCCTTGGTCTTGAAATGCTCCTCTAGCCTACACGTGTCCTCCAGACGAAACCACAGTTCAAATTGCGGCCCGCCTTCAATTACTTAACCTCCTCACAACTTGTGTCCCTGCACTAACACGGGATCATCGATCTCATGATATGGATGATAAATTCCAAATCGACATTTAGATCTGCAACCTCCTTATCTATGGACCAGATCATCTCTCACTGAATCAATGGTCAAGGTTCTCTTCACAATTCTAGACTTTGGGAGTTTTAAATCTCAAACTCAACTTCCTTTTGTACTCCAACCTTCTAGAACTGGTGATATATAGACACCTTTCCCAAAATCAACGGTCCTGCCTTCACCTGGATGTTTCATCTTTCAAGCTAGATCAACGGTCCAACAGCCCCTTCTCGATCGACGGTCGTGATTTACTTCGAGCTCCGAACTTCTGAGATCTCAAATCTTGAACCCTTTTCCTTCTCCTCAAATATGTGGAATCCTACCACATGTCCTCTTAGACCAAACGACCTAGGATTTCTTCAGGTCTTTACCCAAAATGATCAGGTCTTCGCCACGTGCCCCTTCTGGATATGAAGGTCCAGAATCTCCTTTCGTGAATCAATATTTTGTGACTTGTGACTTCCAAGTCATAATTTCCTTCACATCCCTGACTTCTGAAATTACAATATTTCAGAACACTCCAAATCTGGCGGCTCACGCTCCTCTAGATCTAATGGTCCAGATCTCATCGGTATTTCGTGTATCGAGATTTCGCGTATTGAATATTCGAAAGAATCTTCACCTCCATTCTCTCGATCCCCGAAAATCTGAAATTATTCCTAGAGAATCAAGGGTCCAGATCTCTCCCCAATCAGCGGCTGAGATCTTTTCGCGATTTCCTGTTTCACAAATTTCAGAAATTTTCCCTTTGAATTCTTTGAGTTGCGGGTTAGTGAAATGTTAATAGTTCACCATGCGTCCCTTCCGATGGACGATTCTGATGATGTTGGGATTTCACGACTTTGCAAAACCCTCTCTCTTGTGCAACTCCAAAGACTTAAAACTCATGAATGTTCCTTTGGATCCAACAACTATTAGTTCATGCGCTCAGGTCTGATGGTTGAGATCTAATTCCTATGTGCTCGTTCCTCCTCTACCTAAACATAGATATAATGGTCCAAGTCCTTCTCCACAACCAATTAGTTGGTTACTATCTCTCCTCCTCTTGAGCTTCTGATATCTCTTCGCCTAGAATATTTATCCATTTTCAAAGGTTCCCAATATTTGTTCTCCCGCCAACTCTGCCTCTGGGATTTCATCAACACTCGTGAAAAGTATTATTTCTTCTAAGATTCTATCCTTAAAGTGATTTCGATCTCCCATGCACACCTTTCATCCTTGGGATTTCGAATAACTCAGTTCGAAGGATTTTCTTGAAAAGAAAATGCTTCTCACCCACCTGGCATTCTTTTGTGCTGAAACTTCGAATCTTGTTGGCTTCTTGACGTTGTGCACACCTTGCACCTAGTCTAATTTTCTTTTATTCTATATGAGCTTATCTCTGATTCAATATGAGACTTAGTCGACACACTCCTTACATTCGAGATGCACACCTTACATACAAGTATCATAAGAGAAAAAATTGAAACTCAACCAGCTTCATCACGAACTCATACAGTTAATCTCTTGAAAAATCATACATGAACGAACTAACTAAATCAGACACACAGAAATAATCATTCATTCAATCACACATAAGATGAACACAGTTCAAGGATTTGGGACAATTTTTGTATGTTCCATTCATTCATGAAAAACAAAAATACATAGTGTTTTTGCTACTCTATTTTGTTCTACTTATCTCTCTCTTCTGCCTCATACATTCTCTCTTCTATTACAATACAACAATGAAATATCTAAGGACTGCTCCACGGTCTCTCTCGTCCTGATCTGAAATCTATCATTTAAAATTCAAAGCTATTACCTACTCTATCCTATTACAATAACTACTAGTTGTTGCTAGATAGAGTCGGCACTCCACATCTACATTTATTACAGTCCTTCAAGACTTTATAAACAAGTTACATTTTAAAATGTTGTTTACAAAAATATCTCAACAACCAATTAAATTATGAGTTAAATGCTTGACTTGAAACTTTTTCATTGTTCATAAGTCATCTGTCTTCCTACACGCGTTCACTGTTGAATTTGAAGGTGATGCTCCTGTTGTTGGCATGTTTTTAGACAGAGGTAGAGTATGTGTGTTTGTCATTAATGGAAAAGATCAGCACGATCAATAGTGTAGCGATAATGGAAAGATCAGTATTGTAAGCTCAGAAGGAGGAAAATAGTCAAAGCATGACAAAGGTTTCATTTTGAAGTTTCGCAGATCGGGAAATCCAAAGGAAAGAGGTTCAAACTCGCGATATGAAAAATTGCGATAACAATCCTGACCGTTGGAGTCATACGACACGTGGAAAGTGATTGGAATTTCATTGACTTGCACATTGGAGGAGTCAACAGAGCATGGTGCGGGAACTCGCGATATGTGAGATCACGAAAATATTTGGACCGTCAAATCATTGAGATCGTGGACCGTTGATAAGGAATGACGAAGGCCCGTGAAGTTGTGAAATTGCGATAAGATCTTGACCGTTGATCCAAGACGGACATGTGGCGAGGGATTAACTTTTTTCTAAATGGAAATTCAAAGGAGCAAAGTTCTCATTTGATTGGCGAGTGGTCATATCTCATGGTCACATTGTCGAGAGCTGGAGAGCAGAGCTAGAGAAGCCAAGATCTATTTCAAAGTTCATGACATGGAGAGTTGAGAGGACTCATCATAGAATACCCGAGATGCAAAAGTGTGAAATGCATTTTCAATTAAGGCTGTGGTCACAACCAGTCATTACATCTGTGGAATATGGAGGAAGAAGCTAGCGATGTTAAGCTCCATCTCAGAGTCTTGGTGATCGTGACTTGGAGTATCGAGATCCTTCATCATAAGAATCGCGATATGCGATCTCGTGATGAGATCTGGACCGTCGGATCATTGGATATCTCCACCGTTGATCAGACTCGATGAAGTTCATAAGTTCACGAAATACAAAGCACCTTTTGGCACAACCCATGGTCACTGCCAGTGGTCACGTGAGGGGAAGAAATTAGCGGTGCTAAGTTCCATCTCGGAGTCTCAACAATCGCGACTTGGAGTGTCGAGACCTTTCATCACAGGAATGTCGAGATGCGAATTCACAAAATTCAAATTATGTTTAGCACTCGGTCACAGCTAGTGGGCATATGAGATAAACGCAAAATTATGTGGATTTAATCCAACAGTGTTCGTTAATTGGAAACTTAATCAAATGGTTACTGTTTCACCTCACAGTTAATCGATCAATTACGATTCAGTTAGCAGAATTGAATCATGATTCTTGGACGGTTGGTGATTTATTTGATTATGTGTTTTCTTGGAGATTTGAGGGGTAACTGAAGTGGTTGGAGTGGATAAAAGAAACACGGAGTGACTTTGCATAAGTGGCTTTTCTGACTGAAAAATGAGTTGAACTATAGAAAGGGAAAACTACAGCATGCGCAGTGTGAAGAAAGCTCAGAGATAAGGAACAGAAGTTGAAAAAAAGAGAAAAGGTGAAGAGAGAAGAATGTGCACATATCAAAGAGCATGAGAAGGATAGAGAAAGAATATATAGATAGAGACAGCAAGTCAAGCCAAAAATGAACAGAGCAGAAAAATAGTGTAGCAGAGAAGAATTGCAGAACAGTGAAGAAGTGGAAAGAATTGATTTATTTGTGTTGTTGGTTATTCAATCATTTATTTGTAATAAGAGTGGTAGGGAGGTGCTAGGGAGGACTATTGTCCTTAGAGGTTCAATTGGGTGCTTGAACATAGGGAGTTGTAGCTTCCATCTGGTTGCAGCTAGAAAAACCACGGTGGCAGGGTGGTGCAAGGGAGAACTATCGTTCTCTGTTATACAGGTTGGTGCCTGTGTGACTGGAAGTTGGTGCTTCCATCCAGTTGGTGCTGGAACACTTAGGGAGTTGTTGCTTCCTTCTAGTGGGTGCTAGAGAAACCAGAGAGTCGGTGCTCTCAAACAAGTTGGAGCTTGTAAAACAGAGGTAGTAGCCTCACATTGAGTTGGTGATCAATTATAGATGATGTACAAAACTTAAAAGACTACCTATAATTTCGAAGAAGAAGAGGTTTTCTCCCTTTATGGTTTTCCTCATGAAAATCTATCTCTTTGTATATCTTATGTGTGAGTGATGCTCATTATTTATGTTGTCCATATGTAGTATAATATTGATGGTCACTTGGAGAAAGATTAAAAAATGGTTTAATTGAACTAAAATTGTTTAAGCACAGTAACAATTGATTCACCCCCCCTCTCAGTTGTCTTAGTAATTTCAACAATTGGTATCAGAGCTAGTTCCTTTTATTTAAAGGTAGATCTGTAAGCTTAAACATGACAAGTCATGAAGGGACTTTAACCAGTAAGCCTCCTTTGTTTGATGGAACAATTTTTTTCTTTTGGAAGGTTAGAATGAGAACATACTTAATGGCCTTAGGTGTTGATGTTTGGGATGTAGTAGACACTGGATATACAAAGCCTGTTGTGTTGGCTTCCAAGGATGATAAGTTAGAATTTAGCTTTAATGCTAAGGGAATGAATGCTATCTTGAATGGACTTGCAAAAGACGAGTTTGTAAAGGTGATGCATCTTCAAACTGCCAAAGAAATGTGGGATAAATTTATTAGCAGCTATGAAGGAAATGAGAAAGTAAAAGATGCCAAACTTCAAACATTTAGGTTGAAGTTTGAACAACTAAAGATGAATGAAGATGAACAATTAGCAAGTATTTTTTAATATTTGAAGAACTTGTGAATTCCATGAAGAGTCTTGGTGAGAAGATTGAAGAATCAATTTTAGTTTAGAAGATTTTAAGATCTTTGCTTGATAAATTTAATCCAAAAGTCTCTACAATAGAACAACTAAATGATCTTAAAACTTTGTCCATTGATCAACTCCTAGGAACTTTAACTTCATATGAAATGAGAATCAACAAATATAAACCCATTACTAGAGAAGCATCTTTTAAAGCAGACAAGAATACTGATTCAGATTTAGATGATATTGAGGCAAAATTTGTGAGAAGGTTAAAGAAAGGATTAGGAAAATATCAAGGCAAGCTTCCCTTCAAATGTTTTAACTATGGTAAGATAGGTCATTTTGCATCTAAGTGTCCCCATTAGAAAAAGGACCAGAACTCTGATGATGAAAAGAAGTACAAATTCAAGAAATATAGTAAAAAGAAAAGTTTGTGTGCAAATAATGACAATTCCTCATAAGACATAGATAGTGATTCATCATGTGAAGACAAAGTGAATGATTTTATTCTTATGGCTATGGGAGATCTTGATGATGAGCACACAAGAGGTGAAATGGATGATTAAGAAGATGTGGTGGATATGGAAGGTGAATTAATCGGTACTTTGGAAGAAATTGGCAGACTCGGATGTAAGAAGAGAAAACAAAAATATTTGTTGATGCAGTTTAAAATGAATGGTGAAAAACCTAATGAAAACTTTTCTCTACTAAAAGTGGAGTTAGAAGAGGCAAAGAAAATAGAAGACATACTAAAACAACAATTGTCAGAGAAGAAAGCGAGGTGTGAAGCCTTAGAAGAAGAGATAGTAAAAAACAGAAAATAAATGGAGAAATTTAAGGCATTGTATCATCAAAACCTGCCAAGTATTAAAGCTTCAGAAGAATTAACTTTCATTCTAAATTAGCAAAGGAATCCAAAGTTGAAAGCCATCTTGGGCTATGAAGAAGGATCAAGTAGTGATCATTCAAGTAATACAGAACCCATCAAGTTTGTCAAAACTACAATCATTGACAACAACCACTCTGCAGAAACAAAGAAAGAAAATTAGCCACAAAGAAGGAATGAAAGAAAAAGTACCGGAACCGAATCTGTAGATCAAAGAAATAACACAAACACATTTTCTAATCAAAGAAATCATCAGCATGGAAGAAATCGACTACAGCCTTTTTCCAAGTACAAAGGTTTTTTCTATGGTTATTGTTTTTTCTATTATAACTTTGGTCACAAAGTTGTAAACTGTTCTTTAAGATCTAGATATTTGAAATCAAGATACTCAAGGAATAATTATCTGCCACAACAAAGATTGAGACAGCCAAGAAACAAACGACCACATACTATAAATCATGTGATGGATGGAGGAAGGACGCAGGTGAAACATAACAATAGTTATGAGCATAACAATCGTTATGAGCATAACAATCGTTATGATCTGTTATTCAGTGAACCAGAATGTTACAACTTCTATAATTATGGACATAAAGCTACAGACTGCCACTTAAGAAATTATAGGCCAGATATGAATCCTGCTGCTGAAAATTTCAAGGTTTGGAAGAAGAAAGAAGATGACCAGTGCGAATTAGTGTTATCATCCCAAAGAAAAAATAATCCCTGGTATATTGATAGTGGATGTTCCAAACATATGACTGGAGACAAAAGTAAGTTTCTAACTCTAAGTGAAAGCAAATCAGGGAATGTAACTTTTGGAAATGATGCACCAGGAAAAATAAAAGGTAAAGGAATGGTAAGTTTGAGTAATGGAAAAGGGAAAGCTCAAGATGTGTTGTTTGTAGAAGGCCTGAAACATAATCTGCTTAGTGTCAGTCAAGTCTGTGACTGAGGATGTGAAGTCATTTTTACCTCTAAAGACTGTAGAATAAAATCTGTGAATTGAGGACATCTAGTTGCAAAAGAGATAAGAACAGAAAACAATGTCTATGTGTTAAAAGAAGAAAAGAAGAATGCCACTTAAGCAAGTATGATGAAAGTTGATTGTGGCATAGGAGACTTGGACACCTGAATTTTGATCATATAATCAAGCTCAGAAACAATGGGGCAGTAAAAGATCTTTCGAAGATATCAAAGCCATACGACTCTGTTTGTAAACCCTACCAGATAGGAAAGCTTACTCGCACTCAGTTAAAATCTAAAAAATTTCCTTCAACAGAAAAACCTCTTCAGTTAGTACATATGGATTTATGTGGACCATCAAGGAAAGAAGGTACAGGAAAAGAAAATTATTTTATGTTGATTATTGATGATTATTCTAGACTAACATGGGTTGCCTTTTTGAAGGAAAAATCTGAAGCATTTGAAAAATTCAAAGTTTTTAAGGCTTTGACTGAGAATCAAATAGGAAAAAGATTAAAGGCAGTAAGGTTTGATAGAGGAGGAGAGTTTAGTTCATGGAACTTCAAAGAGTTTTGTGATAAACATGGGCAGAATACATTGTTGCTACTACTTGTTGCACACAAATTTTATGGATGATACAAACTCTTGCAGATATGAAGGTAACTTACACTGATCCCATTCCACTTCACTGTGATAACACCAGTTCCATAAGTCTCTCTAAAAATCCTGTACTTCATTCAAAATCTAAGCACATACCAATAAAATACCATTTTCTCAGAGAACAAGTTACAAACAGAATTGTTCAAGTGAATTATATTCCTTCCACATAAAAGATAGCTAGTATCTTTACTAAACCATTAGCAGCGACCCCTTTTGGATATCTTCGTCAAAAGTTGGGGGTTATAGCTTCTTTCGTCTAATGTGTTCACCTGATCAGGGGGAGTACTTATTGAATATCTATTGTATTTCTAAGTTGCTCATAGTTGACAGGGGAAGTATGTACTGCAACATCTTAGGGGGAGCGTGTTTCTTCTTTGACATTGATGTCAAAGGGGGAGAAAGTGTGGTAAATTTCAAGGATGCTACAGTGGTGGTAATTTCAAGGATGCTATAGTGGTATAGTTGCATGGCTACAGTGGTGGTAATTTGAAGGATGCTACAATGGTATAGTTGCATGTTTTTCAAGGGGTTGCCATCAATGCCAAAGGGGGAGATTGTTGGCATGTTTTTAGACAGAGGCAAAGTATGCATGTTTTTCATTAATGACGAAGATCAACATGATCAGTAGCGTAGTGATAATGGCAAGATCAGCAGTGTAAGCTCAGAAGGAGGAAAACAGTCAAAGCATGACAAAGGTTTCGTTTCGGAGTTTCGTAGATCGTGAAATCCAAATGAAAGAGGTTCAAACTCGCGATATGCGAAATCACGATAACAATCCTGACCATTGGATTCATAGGACATGTGGCAAGTGATTGGAATTTCGCTGACTTGCACATTGGAGGAGTCAATGGAGCATGGTGTGGGAACTCGCGATATGCGAGATCATGAAAGATCTGGACCGTCGAATCATTGAGATTGTGGACCGTTGATCAGGCATGACGAAGGCCCGTGAAGTTGTGAAATCGTGATTAGATATTGACTGTTGATCCAAGAGGGACACGTGGAAAGGGATTAACTTTTTGATGACTAGAAATTCAAAGGAACGAAGTGCTCATTTTATTGGCGAGTGGTCATATCTCGTGCTCACATTGTCGAGAGCTGGAGAGAAAAGCTAGAGAATCCAAGCTCTATTTTGAAGTTCATGACATGGAGAGTCGAGAGGACTCATCATAGAATACCTGAGACGCGAAAGTGTGAAATGCATTTTCGATTAAGGCTGTGGTCACAGCTAGTGGTTACATCTGCGGAAGATGGAGGAAGAAGCTAGCGGTGTTAAGCTCCATCTCGGAGTCTCAGTTATCGTGACTTGGAGTATCGAGATCCTTCATCACAGGAATCGCGATATGCGAGATCCCGATAACATCTAGACCATCGGATCATTGGAGATATCGACCGTTGATCGGGTTCGATGAAGTTCATAAGTTCGAAAAATACGAAGCACCTTTTGGCGCAGCCTGTGGTCACCATCGGTGGTCACGTGAGGGGAAGAAACTAGTGGTGCTAAGTTCCATCTCGGAGTCTTCGCGATTGTGACTTGGAGTGTCGAGACCTTTCATCACAGGAATGTCGAGATGCGAATTCACAAAATTCAAATTATGTTTAGCGCTCGATCACAGCTAGTGGGCATATGAGATAAATGCAAAATTCTACAGATTTAATCCAACGGTTCTGGTTAATTGGAAACTTGATCAAAGGGTTACTGTTTAACCTCACAGGTAATCGATCAATTATGATTCAGTTAGAAGAATTGAATCATGATTCTTGGACGGTTGGAGATTCAGTTGATGATGCATTTTCTTGGAGATTTGAGGGGTAACTGAAGTGATTGAAGTGGATAAAATAAACATGGAGTGATTGTGTGTGAGTGGTTGTTCTAACTGAAAAATGAGTTGAACTGTAGAAAGGGAAAACTACAGCATGCGCAGTGTGAAGAAAGCTCAGAGATAAGGAACAGAAGTTGAACAGAAGAGAAAAGGTGAAGAGATCAGAATGTGCACATATCAAAGAGCATGAGAAGGACAGAGAAAGAAAAGATAGACATAGACAGCAAGTCAAGCCAAATAGAGAAGAAGAATAGTGTAGCAGAGAAGAATTGTAGAACAGTGAAGAAGTCGTAAGAATTGATTTATTTGTGTTGTTGGTTATTCAATCATTTATTTGTAATAAGTGTGGTAGGGGGGTGCTAAGGAGGACTGTTGTCCTCAGAGGTTCAAGTGGGTGCTTGAACACAGGGAGTTGTAGCTTCCATCCGGTTGCAGCCAGAAAAAACAGGGTGGCAGAGTGGTGCAAGGGAGAAATGTTGTTCTCTATTATACAGGTTGGTGTCTGTGTGACTGGAAGTTGGTGCTTCCATCCAGTTGGTGCTAGAACACTTAGGGAGTTGTTGCTTCCTTCCAGTGGGTGCTAGAGAAACTAGAGAGTTGGTGCTCTCAAACAAGTTGGAGCTTGTAAAACAGAGGTAGTAGCATCACATTGAGTTGGTGCTCAATTATAGATGATGTACAGAACTTAAAAGATTGCCTATCATTTCGAAGAAGAAGAGGTTTTCTCCCTTTATGGGTTTCCTCATGAAAATATGACTCTATGTATATCTTATGTGTGAGTGATGCTCATTATCTATGTTGTCCATATGTAGTATAATATTGATGGTCACTTGGAGAAAGATTAAAAAATGGTTTAATTGAACTAAAATTGTTTAAGCACATTAACAATTGTTTCACCCCCCCTCTCAATTGTCTTAGTAATTTCAACACCTGCATCATACTCCTCTGGTTAAACATTTTCATGGGCTCATGTCAATGAGCTCCTGCATTGTCTTTCCATGCTTCAAAATATCATTTTATGTGACCCAACTTGCATCTTCCATTGGATGATCTTTCCTCGTCACAAAATATTCAAGATATGTCTTTCTCCTGGTTTTCTTTCCATCCCTTCATTCAATAATTTTCTCCATCTAAGGTTTTTCTACTATGGGCAATTTCTCTTGCCACATAATTTATTTTTTATCATTTGATTCTCCTGTAAGGAAACAGGTCTGTAACATTGAATATCGGTGATATCCCAACATTGTCTGGAAAATCAATCTCATAAGCATTGGCTACGAATTTTCTAAGAATCCTGCAGGGTCGTATATTTTTCATCTTCAATTTGTCATATGTTCCCCTCGGAAACCTCTCTTTTCTCAAATCAGCTAAAATTTCATCTCCAAATTTGAATTGAACTTCTCTCCTCTTCGATCAACTCTACTCTTGTATTTTTGAGTGTTGTCCTGTAGTTTCTCTCTAACTTTGTCATGAAATTTTTGCATTTCTGTTGAAAAATCCTCTTCTCCAACACTTCTGAACTCATCTTGATTCAAATCTCTCAAATCAGTAATCCCTCTTGGTTGTATACCATACACAATTTCAAATGGACTTTTTCATGTGCTCCTATTCACTTAATTGTTGAATAAAAATCATGCCTATGCCAAAATTTGATCCCATTGTTGACCTTGCTCAGTGACTAAACTTCTCAATAAGTTTCTGAGACTTATGTTTACTACTTCAGTCTATCCATCTATCTAAGGGTGATATGATAAAATAAAGGATAAGTTCGTCCCCAGCCTCTTCCATAGAGTCCTCCAAAAGTGTCCTACAAATTTAGTGTCTTTGTCTCAAAGTATGCTCATCGACAATCTATGTATTCTCACTACTTCTCTGAAAAAATAAATTGGTGATGTGTGTGGCATCGCTTGTCTTCTGCCATGGTATGAAATGTGTCATTTTTGAGAATCTGTCCACCACAAAAAATATGGAATAGCTCCCTTTTTGAGTTCTAGGAAATCCCAAAACAAAATCCTTACTGATTGCATCCCATAGCCTTTCTGTAACTGGTAATGGTTGATACAAACTAGTGTAAGAGGACACGTGGCAGGATTCCACATATTTGAGGAGAAGGAAAAGGGTTCGAGATTTGAGATCTCATAATTTTGGAGCCTGAAGGAAATTGTGACCGTCGATCGAGAAGGGACCATTGGACCATTGATCTAGTTTGAAAGATGAAACATCTAGGTGAAGGCAAGACCGTTGATTTCAGGAAAGGTGTCTGTATATCGCCAGTTCTGGAAGGTTGGAGTACAAAAGGAAGTTGAGTTTGAGATTTCAAACTCCCAGAGTTTAGAATTTCGAAGAGAACCTTGATCGTTGATTTAGGGAGAGCTAATTTGGTCCGTAGATAAGGAGGGTACAAATTTGAATGTCGATTTGGAAGTTATCGTCCAGATCGTGAGATCGATGATCTTGTGTCAGTGCAGGGATAGAAGTTGTGAGGAGGTTAAGTAATTGAAGGCGGGCCACAATTTGAACCGTGGTTTCGTCTGGAGGACACATGTAGGCTAGAGGAGCATTTCAAGCCCAAGGGTGGCTTAAATCTAGATCGCTTGTGACCGTGACCGCAATCACATGGTCATAGCCACAGGTCACATCAAGTGAGGGCTTATCCAAAAGGGAACTAACATTGGGACTCTGATTTTTCATGTAGAGCGGAAGGGAGAAGGTCATAGGTTGTTGTCAGGCCTGCACCAAGAAGCCATGCGGGTTTGTGTCTAGGTATAGAAGGGGACCTTTAGGGTTCCAGAGATTCTTTCGAGTCGAGAATTGGAAGATCCAAGAATGGAAGGTTGCGCAGCCCTATGGGAAGTAGGGGGGGTTGCATCATAGATATTGAGGGTTAGATCGAAGGGCGAGGAGCTTGGTGAGGTAATGAAGAACTACTATAATAAAAGAGTGGAGATCCAGATATTTCTCGACGTAGCCTAGCAGGGGCTGAACCACAGTAACATATTAGTTATGTGATGGAATGCATGTGTTTCTTTATTGTCTTCAAGTAAATATTGATATGTTGAATGAATGAGTTAGTATATTTAGTGCATAATCGTAAATAACAATACATTGTGTTTACAAGTTATAATAGAGTTTCAGTATATCGTCCTCATCTCTCACACTTAATCCTAGGCTACAAACACACGAGTATTCTAGCCACCCATTAAGACTATCTCAGGTGAGACAGCGCAGTGAACCCCATGCGTTATGTTCCCTTCTGGTTTACTAGGAGGGTCGATAGTTTTAGCTGATTTGTTGGAAACCCGAACATACATGAGCCCTGGGTAAATAAACTCATACATGATACTTAAGCAAATAAATCAATAGCCAAGAATTCTCTTTTTCGTATTTTCTTTTATTGGATGGGTCCGATAAAAATATGTGTGCTGGTATAATCCGGCTAGTAAAAGGGGGCAATCTTAACTATTGAAGAGGGTTGAGCTTGGGATAACCCTTGTGCTCAAGCATGCAGACAAAGATATTCACATATGTGACAAGCCTAGTACAAATACAATAACTTGTTGGCATTTCAATTATTGACTAAGATAAAATTATCGAAAGAAAACATACATGCAATAAAATGATGGAAAGAAAAACAATTTCCTTAGTTCTAGCATTAATCACAAATTAACACAATGATTTTCTTTCATCATCTTAGACAAGAACTACAAAAGCTACAAAAAATATCGATTCATTAAAGACAAGAAATACAAAAATTATTGAGACAACTAACTTATCAATAGATTTAGAAACTCTTACTCATTACAACATCCATTCATGAAATAAAGTTGGAAGTAATTGCTCCTCACATCCAATCACACAACAACTTTGATGAAAAAAAATAGAAGTTTGTCTCCAGTCCTAAACATGAGTTCTCAATTAAGGTAGTTCCTAAATAGTTCTTTACAATGCCAAAAATGAGGGTCTTTGCAAAAACCATTGACCCTTGTTAAAAGGTGAATCCTCTTATTTATAATGAATCATTAACTAAAAATAGCTACTACAAGTGCAAGCTAAGCAAAACAAAATATCGCCACATGGCACTTTCATCTCTCTATCTTCTAAGAATCATCAAATAGTTTTACTGAAGTGGATGACTCTTCTCATACTCCAACCATTTGACGAAGAGTTCCTTGCATCTGTTGGCATACAGGAACCTATGCTGGTCCATCGGGGCTGAAACAATTTATTTCACTTCTACTGCACATGCTCAGTACTTGACTATTTTTAAACTTAACTGCTGCAAAAATGCTCGAGCCTTAATTAGATGCTCCATGAACTATTGTACTTGACCTCGTGCCATGCTCGCCAACTTTTCTATCTCTTTTGTCCATGCCGGGTCTTTTTTTGCATATTTCTTGACTATATCATGTAGGTCAACAAAGACCTCGGGTAAGCCTAATTCTGGGAGGTCAATGTCTTTCATCTCCCAATTAATCTTTTCCCAGCTCTTTTCACAATCGTCCCATTTCTCCTTAATCTCCCGTTGAGGTTCGTGGGCCATTTTCACCCAGTATTCAGTCGCTTTCCTAATACGATCAATGTTTCTCTCCTTCAGCACCCAAATGTCATGATCTTCGGCGTCTCGACCCTTTTGAACCGCGCTGATGTAATTGATCCTTTCTACTGCTTGGTGAGGCTTCTCATACAACCTTTCCATGTCCTTGCAGAGCGCTAGTTCCATAAGGGTGTCTTCTTGGAAATCAGTTATACCTGCAGTGAAAAGGTGTCATTCATTCATTAATTTGTCATAGGCATATTGAAACTCACTTCTCAAAAACACTGTGGCCTGTGTGGAGTCCTAATAGTATTTTTCCAAATGGCGCATATGCTCCAACTCCTTAAGTGCAATGACAAACTTCTTTTCATCTTGTAACGCTCTGATACCAAACTGTAACGTTCCCCAACCATCAACCCTATGGTCGGGCATACATTACTACATGGAATAACAATCTCATACTTAATTCTATATATAAGGCATGCATTTAAGCAAATGAAACACATTTAAACTCAGAGTAAACATAAGAATTATTGTTAACATAAATATTCCATGGTATTAACATTAATTCGTATGCACAGTAAAATACATGATAAATATAAATACACGGACATTCAGAAAAGTAATTAAAACATCATTTGGTACTTATCTTTGAAACGATGGTAATTCCACCAACCAGGTGCAGGCCTTCCACGAAACTCCCAGCCTTAGACCACACTGCTCATCAAGCTCAGCAGTGGATCACCCCCGAGCTAGGACTAAGGTCCACCCCCAAGGCAAGGAATCCTAGGATAGGCTGAGGTTACAGGGAAAACACACAGTCACAAGGAAGGAATTTTCTCCCAGGAACCACTCATACTCACTGCCCACAGACTCTCCTTCCCCACATGTCTGTTCCACCCTGGGAGTATACACCTTCTTTGTCACCTAGATATTCCTTCGGTTTCTAGCCTCCCTTGCCTTGGGTTTTAGCAACAGACCGGACCAGAAGTCTCCAAGCTATGTGGCATCTACAGGGTTCCTTCCAGGAGTTCTCTCCTTCCTCTGCGCACTCTCTCACCTAGAGAGAGTCGCTCATAGGCCCAACAACCTGCTCTTCCAACTTCGACCACCTCTCTCACCTGGAGAGAATGTTTTACAAACTGGCCAACAATCCACACAGGATCAAACACTACACGTCCACCACAATCAACGGGAATCTAGACACGAACACCCCAAGGCAACTACAGACAGGTACAATAGCATAATCAGGCTTAGTAGGGACGGGACACTTCCGTTTTCTCAATTTGGCAACACAGGATAGACTCACACTCTAGATTCTCATGGATGCATGATGAGTTGTCCACGGGTTCGATTCAGACTCCACAGTTTAGAATAGAGAAGGGGTGTACCGGCATTCTAGAACAACCACAGACTTTTTCCCAAAATCAACACAGGCTTCTGGTTCAGCAGATGTACAGTTTAGAAGATGCATGAGGTCTCCTGTAGAGGTCAGACCGGTTCGTGCTCAGACGGTTGGGTAGAATGGAGGAGGAACCCCCAACACGGCTCATCTCAACCACTTTATTTGCATGCACCTAGGTTGATACTTGTCACCCATGCAACTACATGCATTCCTTCAGCATGTCTTCCTTCCATTTGGAAGTTGCTTGTCCTTCCAAAAAGAACTTAGGATAAAACATATTATTCACATGTCTTTTGGAATAATATTAAAATATTATTCCCCAAGGACTTAAGCCCCTAGGCTCAACACTTAGTCCCTTTTCCCACCTTCCAGCACTTAATCCCTTGCCCACTCTGTGGAAGGTTAGTCCCCCATCACTCATTCACCATGGTTGGTCTGCACGCAGCGGTGTTTATATTTTATTAATGTTCTGCATTGATACATGTACAAAATCAGGCTCTTAGCCTTCAACACTTAGGCTCTCTGGCCTAATAATCACATAACCCCACCAGCTTATATTAACTTGGCTCACCAGCCTATAAAAAAACATAATTACAATTCATTTCATAAACATGATTTACAATGGGGCTCGGCCTTGGGGACATTACAATCCCCCTCCCCTTATTTATGCACTGTCCTCAGTGCAACTTTACACTATCTCTGAAAGCTTTTCAAAATTTTCAAAAAGATGTGGGTACTCTACTCGCATAACATCTTCATGCTCTCATGTCACGTCCTCAGGACCGTACCAAGTCCACTGGACCTTTACAAACCCTATAGCTCGATTCTAGAGCTGTTTGTTTTTCTTGTCCAATATGCGAACAGGATGCACTTGCAGGACACCTTTTGGTTCCACCTAAACCACATTCCAGTCAATAACATGATTAGCATCAGGTATATATTTCTTAAGCAATGAAACATGAAACACATTATGTACAGTCATAGATGCAGGTAATGCAAAATTATATGCAACTGGCCCAATCCTTTCCTGGATTTCAAATGGCCCACAAAATCTTGTTGCCAACTTCCCAGCTTCAAGGAACTCCTATTAGTTTTCACTTTCAGGAAAACATGATCACCCACTTTGAATTCTTGGTGGGTTATGTTCTTATAAGCATAACTTTTCTACCTATCCTAGGAAGTTTTTAAACTCTATTTGATTTTTATCATTTGGTCCTCCATCTCCTTGAGCAACTCTAGCCCAACTACTGCTCTGTCAGCTAGATTATCCCAGCTCACTAGAGTGTTGCACTTTCTTCCATAAAGTGCTTCAAATGGGCTCATCTTCAATGATGCATGATACCCATTATTGTAGGCGAATTCTACCAAATGCAGGTAGTCTTCCCATCTTGATGGTTTGTCCATCAAATACATTCTCAGCATGTCTTATATTAATCTGTTCACCCACTTTGTCTGTCCATCAGACTCGGGATGATATGTTGTACTAAAATTCAGATTCATTCTGAATCCTTTGAACAGTCCTTTCCAGAAATTCGAGGTGAATTTCGGGTCCCTATCAAACACAATCGTTTTAGGAATTCCATGCAAGCGTGCCACTTATTTTACGAAGATGTCAACAACATCTATTGTTGTGTGAGTGGTTTTTAGTGGAATAAAATGGGCATCTTTTGTAAGCTTGTCCACCACAACCATGATCGAATCATGTTGCGTGCTCATTCTGGGCAATCCTGTAATAAAACCCATGGTCACCACTTCCCACTTCCACTCAGGAATGGGCAAAGGTTGTAGCAACCCCACTGGATGCCTATGCTCAGCCTTAACTTTCTGGCACTCCATACATCTGGTGATGTATTCAGCAATCTCCCTCTTCATACTCGGCCAAAAGTAATGGATTTTGACTGTTGCCACAGTCTTCTGATATCCAGGGTGTCTGGCATAAGTCATGTTATGCATTTCTTTTAGAATCGCAAGTTTCAATTCTTGGACATTGGGTATATACACTATGTCTTTATACAGAAGTAATCCATCAGCTTCCAAGGTGTAACTTTCCCTTTTCTGTGGCCTCTCACATTGTTGTAGCTTTTCTACTAAGTCTCTGCACTGCAAATCAGCATTTGCAACTTCCAAAATTCTACCCTTGATATTAGTCTTGTACATGTTAATGGTTGTATCATGTAATTCATGCACTTTTCTGCTGAGTGCATCAACCACCTTGTTTTCCTTTCCCTTCATATGCTTGATATCAAAGTCGTATTCACACAGAAACTCCAGCCACCTACTTTTTCTAGTGTTTAAAGTTGGTTGATCAAACAAATATTTTAGACCGTTGTGGTTTGTTCTCAATTC
>CBVK0100872952.1:0-15047 GCA_900067695.1 Picea abies | reverse complement strand
ATAAATAAAATAACATTACTAATGTAATATTCCCTAATTAAGGGGTAATGGGCCAATATTAGGGCTTAACATATACAAAATGGGAATGGATGATTTTTTATGAAGATGTGTTCCAGAACACAAAAGGGAGGATATAATCAATGAAGACGATGCAAGAGCAGCTGGGGGATAATTTTTAGTTCGACAAGACATCTAGAAAGGTACTAAAAGCAGTCCTGTGGTGGCCGAATCTACATAAAGACTGTCGATATCAAGTAAAAAAATGTGATAGTTGTCAGAGGCTTGGACGACCCTTGTAGAAAAACAAAATGCCACTAAGTGCAATAAACCCTAATCAAGCTTTTAAAATTTGGTCTATCAACTTCATCATTCCATTTCCACAAAGGGAAAGAAGAACTGGGGTGAAGTACATCATTATTGCAGTCGAATATGTGACCAAGTGAGAAGAAGTTGATCCAGTTGAATCTTGTAGTAAAAGGTAGCATGAAAAATCATCTACGAAAACATAATTATAAGATTTGGTTGTTTGTTGACACTAATAAGTGACCATGGAACTCACTTTGTAAATGAAACATTTAGAGTCCTACTGGAAAAGTTTTTAATCGACCATAGGAAAATGACAGCTTATCACCCACAAGAAAATGGGGCAGTCAAGTCATTTAAAAAAATGTTACACAAAGGACTCACAAAGAGTTTTGGCATAAAAAAATATGAATGGGATGAAAAGATTCATGCATTCCTATGGGATTACAAATCAACATACAAATGATCAACTGGGTAGACTCCGTTCAATCTAGTATGTGACCAATAATTTTCTATCCCTTTGCAATTTTGGACCAATTCCGACAGGGTTGCAGCTGTAGCAAAATTTGATGAGAGAAAAAGTATGAAATACCGACTATACCAACTAAACAAACCCTAATAATAAAGGTTAATAGTGATCCATCACCAAGAGGTTCAGAAGAAACAAAAGAAAGCATGGCATGATCGACACATGAAGAAAAAAGACATAAAATAGGGAGACTTAGTCTTTCTGTATGACAATTGCATAAAAGGGAAACCCAAAAAATTGGAAACAACATGGCTTGGGCCTTATGTGGTGGAAGATATTTGACCGACTGGAGCGGTCCAACTTAGAACATTATTGGGGAAACCATTTAAGAAATTAATTAATGGTTCCCGTATAAAGAAGTATCAGGTGTAAAACAAAAGAACCTTGTTGGAAAATTATAGTAGGGAGTTTCCAACAGGAAATGACTAAATCGACTAATCATACTTATGAAAAATAAACCCTGCTTAAAATTAAAAAAACAAAAAGAAGTTAGACCAATTCAGGTAGAAAACTGAAAAAGGTAAAGTACTTAAAGGATAGCCATAACGCTAAAGAAAATAAGAAATAAATTAAAATGGAGAGAGAAAGAAACCCTTGGTTGATCCTAAGACAAAGCAACATAAGATATTATTGACATTCCACCCCATTGACTGACTTATGAAAAATAATCATAAGATGGGAATCAAGTGAAAGGATCAGTCTAACAACAAGCAAGCATAGTTCAAGAGAGCGTAGGTTAGGTGAGCGCAGATCAAATGAGAACAGACCAAGAGAACATGAATACAATTGGCATGGAAAAATATGACATCATTAAGACTCAGTTAAAATTAGCAAAATGAATGAGCAAACAAGCCATCAACGAAATTGACTAAGTCAATCCAATAATAAATATGACTCAAGAATACTATTCGGTTGGCCCACGTATCGAACACCTATAAACATAGGAGATTTTGTTGGTCAGACCCAAAACAACAACGACCAAGAAAACACCAACATCAGAAGAGAAATATAATTTAATTTCGGAAAAGGAATGGTTGATGAGAGAATTAATGATGAAAACGACCGTTGTGCAGTCGCTCACACAATATTCGATTACACCGATACGTGTGACAATAAAAAACAATATCTTGCATTTAGTGATTGACGAGACATAAACAAATGCCAACAGAGCAATGATTTAAACATCCACTCTCTCTACTCACTTGTACCGCCAATATTTATGACAGAAGATAATGAAATATGAGAACAAATGGACGCATTGAACCTAACTCTCTCGCCACCATCTACAAATATAGAAGAATCATACGACTTTTCCTCATTGTTATTTTCTCCTCCATATCTAAGTATAGAGTAGTGTGCACAGTCGACCAAACCTGTAAATTCATCAACCTTGCCTGAAACCAGTAATCAGGATCCACAAATGCCGAGGATGAGAGGTCATGTCGTAAATGTAACAAAAGGTTCAAGACCAAGGCAAATTTTTGATAGAGCGACTGTGACGCCATTGCAAATATGGATGTAGAATATCCGACTATCAAATATGGAAGAAGAATATTGGAGCAAGCACTGGATAAACTTCATAGAATGGGAAATGCAGGAAGGTAGCTAGAAAGAAGAAACCAAATTCCTAGAAAAATAAATAATTTGGCATATTCTTGGCACCCCGTAAGTAGATGACATGGGTCGATGAAAAGAAGAAGAAGAAAAATTCATTATTAGTCAGTATCATCAAAGAAACCTCTAGTTGGATCAACAAATAGAAATAATTGGTGGAATCCTCTACCAAATATTGGGCATCCCAAGGATAGGGGCCAAGGTACCCAAGTCGGCCAATGCTAATGAATAGATGTAGTTTTTTATGGGGTTGACGACAATCAAAAACTTTAAGGGGTTGCTGATCAAACAAATTACTGACCTAAGAGCCCACTGGAATTCCATAATAATTTCTTTTTGCTTCACACCAGTAGGTCAGGAATCTAACGTAAATATGACAATGGTCAAGGAAATAGCTCAAGTCTATTAGAATGCAGAAAGGTTCAATTGGGAGGAAGACTTGGTCGATATGATGATAACCAATTGCAAGGAAGTGCAAGATGAAGGAAAGGACATCAACTTTCCTTCACTATTAATGTGGATAGAAATGGAACAATATGGGCCGATCGAAGAAGAAGCATTCACATATAAAAAAACCCCAACAATGGAGAAGTACAGAGTCTTCTCTTCTAATCAAACAGATATATCAAACTCACTCCCACCACAGGAGATATTTCTAATGTGGGTCGTAGGATTGAAAGATAGTAATCACAGATGGAGAGTCAAACAAGTACTCCATCGAGCACTTCCAATACCTTGTCATATTCAACTAAAACTCGAAAACATAAAGCTGTAGTGTGGATTCGCATCAGCACCAGAGCCAAAAGAAATGCACTACCAGCCGATAGTGGAAGAAATATTCACAGAGTTGGAAAGGAAAATCAATAAGAACTTAGAAATCCAAATATTCACAGAGTTGGAAAGGAAAATCAATAAGAACTTAGAAATCCCATCTGAGGAACAACAGACATGGGTACCTATAATATTTCCATTGACCTATGAGGAGAAAGAAGAAGAAAGAGAAGCATCTCTTTACATAGTTCCTTTTTTCGAAGACTTACAAGCTCTAATAGTCGTACTTGCAAACCCGTCCCCGGGTAAAAGAAAGAAACTGACCAAAAATAACAAGGGGAAGAATCCTACTAAGGAAGAAGCACTCGATATCGACATAGAGGAGATTTGGAAAGATTCATTCAAGTCAAATGAGGGCATCAAATTCAACGACCCCACCATTAAAGATAAAATGAAAAGTATCACCGCCGAGATCGCCGATAAATTACAACAAACTTGACAAGACATTGTTGTCATGAAGAAAATATAAAGTTCCTCAGTTAGACCAAAAATGAAGGAGGATTTCCAAAAAGCTAAGGAACAAAAGAAGTAGGTTAAGAACATCAAAATTGCACTTAGGAAAATTGAAACAATAAGGGAAAAAAGGAAAAAAAAATTAGAGAGCACAACTACTTATATTATCACGACAAAGGTCACAGTAAACATGGCATAATGGGAAGTAAGTACAAGAGTAAAAATAAGTAAGAAAAGGACACCCAATGCAACAATTGACTGTACCAAGGAATCACCTCCAACAGAGCCAGTATTGATTGTTGAAGAACTTCCAATAAAGAAAAATAAGAGGCAACTCATAATCAATGAGTCATCTGACACAATAGAGTCGGATCATCCAGTCGAGACAGATGACATTGAGATAGAAACTCTTGACATGGAGTAGCACGAGTTAGTTGATTAAATTGACACAGAGTTGATATAACAATAGTAGACTAGAAAACCAACGTCACCACAACATTTAGTTGAATCAATACAAGTTGGTGAGCCGACCATCCTGACATAAAAATGGTCAGCCCATCTGTATGAGTCATTGGATCAACATAAATAATTATTGTGGATAGATGAGACACATCAGGCTGAGGTCGGCCAAAATACCAAGGAAGTAGAGCCAGAAAGAGACATCCCAAGCATACAAATGAAGAACTTTGAAAATATGTAGACTGAGAGGCCTTTACTTGAGGTAAGTCCTATTGATGTTTAGCAGATTAACACAAAAAGGCAAGATATCGAGGACAAATAGGACATGGAGGTGAAAAACACCTAGCATGAGGAGGAAGGAAAAGATGAAACAAGTAAACATATCATCCCGATGACACAACATATGGTAAAAAAATATGGTCAACCATTCAAATATGTAGATAATAAGAAATAAAAGGAAGTCATCCATGATTAACATCAGAATGGTTGGAAAAAATACTCCATTGGGTTTTTCATTTGAGGCCTCATTCGACCTGACCACTATTTTCGACAAAGACTTGTTCAACTTACATGGATATATTTCAAAAGAATCAATAAGGAGATGGAAGAAGGTTCTTAAAGAAGGAATTCAGGTCGAGAGACTAAAATAAGAGAAAAAAAATCTTGGAGGGATGCAAAGAAGCAGTCAGGTTGCATGAGGGGATATAACAGATATCAGAAGCACATAACGTCCTAGAGTTCTTTAAAGAGATAATTGAAATAATGATCATAACCAACACAAACTACTGACAACAAGTACTGAGGCTTTGAAAAAATAAAAATAAGAAGTCTAACAACAACACATATTAGCCCTCAAAGAAATCCAAACAACTCAGGATAAGATGGATGCATTCTTAGAAACAAAATGGAATAATCTTAAGGGCTTCAAGCATAACATACATAAATTAACCAAACAAGATAGCACATTGAAATATGTGGTAAGTGAATGGATGACTCATTTTGCAAATGAATTCAGTAAATTTCAGATACAAAAAGATGTGGTCGACGGTATAGAAAGGGAAAGAAACTTGGATATTGATAACAAAATAAAAGAATCCCTCACCACACATCTGGAAAAAGAAAGAGAAACAAAGCAACAACTATCACAACAAGAGAAGGAATGGAAGAAGGAGGGACACACAGTGCAGTTGGAAACTGACCAAGCATCCAGTTTCCTCAACCATCTCATATGTAAAATGAAGGCCATAGAAAAACAATTTGACCAAGAGTTAGGTACATATCAGACATCAAGTATAGTAGAGAAAGTTGACTTGATTGCCCAGCCGAAAATTCTAAATCTGGAAGCATAGCAGGATATCGACACATGGTGTGAATTTATTCAACAAACAAATAAGTCGGCCCCTAGTATTATTCAGACTGCCTTTAAATTCATCAAAGAAAGAGAAAAGAACAAGGAAGTCAATGAAACTAGTGGAGGAAATCCATGCACAACAGAACAATCAGAAATAGTACCTTTAGTTGGCCGACCATACAAAGATTTTGTCTCCTCTTCTTACATGTTTCTATTTATCTCTTCATCTTCTACTTCTCCATATTTTAATTTTGTAATCAAAGTATGAAGAAAATTATTTTAGATAACCCCCACTTTCTTATGATGAGAAAGGAATTGAGTTGGGGGGAGATGTTGTAGGGGCTAGTCGACTCTGTGGAGTTTAGGAGTCCTTTAACCGATTGGAGTTTAGTCCCATCTTGGGGGTGACCCACTACTAAGAGTTATGAGTAGTGCGGTGTAAGGTTGGGCGGAACGTGGAAGGTATGCACGTAGTTGGTGTTCTTTTAAAACAAAGACAAGTGTCACTTGTGTGTTAATTCATATGCTGCATTAATATTTATGCATTTGTTTTCATGGGTTTTTCCTGTGTATGTCACATGTGTATTTATGTTATTATTTTGTATGAATCTATGCATTTGAAGAATATTTTTATGATTTAAATTAGTATCAGAATTCAAAACTTTAAGTGGCATATACCAGTAGGTGGTTGAGGATGCTACAATACTTATAGATGAGATGAACAATAGTAAACAATTTGAGCAAAGTTCCATGATGTTAGACAATATGCTCAATAACCAAAGATCACCATTCAAAAGAACTGGACTTGGTTATAATCCCAAACCCACATTACAAAGAACTAAGGAATGACCCAATATTTATTCTATGGCCTTGATTAATCACATTGAACATAATGAGAATGCCAATGAAGAAAACCCCGACTTGCAAAAGCCAACCATCCATCACATGAAGAATGAATTCAGAAAGGTGACGACACCAAGAAGACCTACTATGAAAAAATATGGATATCTCTTTCTTGGTAAAGTTTTTTCATGCAATAATTTTGGACAAAAGGTAATATACTGCTGAGCATATCTAAGAAATGACCAAAGAAGAAATAGAGGCAAGTACAATGCTCTAAGAAATAATTATGTGAAAAACAAAGTGTTCTGAGGAAGAATGTGATTTAGAAATGAATGCTCAAGATAAATAAAGATATTGGTACATAGACAGTTGATGATCAAGGCATATGATTGGTGATAATAACAAATTCCTTAAGATAAAGAGAGAGTAGGGAGGAAATGTTTCATTTGGAGATAATAAATCTGCTAAGATAATTGGGAAAGGTAAATTCAGCCTTGGAATTTAGAAGGCCACAACAGAAAACGTTCTGCTAGTTGAAGATTTAAAGCACAACCTTCTAAGTGTTAGTTAGTTGTGTGAATAGGGACACACACTCTTGTTTAACTCCCAGGAATGCATAATAATAAAAGAAGACACTGGAAAATTGGTAGCAAAAACAATCAGAACTCCAAAGTATAAATTCTAAATAAAATTGGAAGATAAGTATGTTGTGTGAGACAGAAAGAAGAAATTTGGTTATGGAACAAGAGAAAGGGAAATTTAAGGTTTGAAAACTTAGCGACTATTAGTAACCACTAGGAAGTAAGAGGCATGCCAAAAATCATCAAGCCCTCAAACCCAATTTGTAAACATTGTCAACATGGGAAACAAACAAGAGTTGAATTTAGAACCAAGGAATATTCAACATCAAGACTATTAGAACTCATCCACATTGATATTTTTGGGCCAACCAAATCACAAAGCATGCAAGGAAACCATTACTTCATGATTCTCATTGATGATTACACAAGAATGACTTGTGTATCCTTTCTCAAGCATAAATAATAATATTTTGGGAAGTTCAAAGCATTCAAAGCATTAGTTGAAAATGAAACATAATTGAATATCAAATGCCTGTTGGTACAGGGGTAGACCCAGGGTTCAACTCTAACAGGGCACCAACAAGCCCTAACTACTGGCCCTTTCAACAACACCTGTGAAGTAGATGCAGTCTCACCTGAAGTAGCAATAGGGGGTTGTAGGAAACAGGTGTCTACAACTAGAGGAAATGAAAAGTGGATCCAGGACAACAACACACATCAATCTAGTTATTATTTTTCTCTCGTGAGCCTACTTCACAAGTTATATCTTAGATCTAACACAACAATGAAATAACATTATAACATATGGAAAATAAAAAAAACATCAATCACACATAACAACAATATATACGTGGTTCACCCTCTCCCTAGGGCTACGTCCATAGAACTTTGTTTCTTGATATATTAAATGGAAACATACAGTTCTATCTGCACTCTTATCTTGCAGATATCTCTCTTTCTCTCTCTCTCTCCTCCTTGCACACCCAACTGCAGGATTGATCTTCGCACCCAATTGAAGATCTTACAATACAGACTCAATATCGTCCTCAACACAACACTCAACCACCACAACCACAATCATAGTTTAAATGAACCAAATATTGAGCAACCCTCTCGACTCTCCTAGACCTTTATTTATACATTACATGGCACAAATCTAGGTGTCAAATCCCTAGATCCAAAACCCTAGATCAAATTGACCTGTGCTTTAAGGGATTCTCCAGCATGTTTTTCCTTCTTTTCCATCAGGTGTCCCAAAGAACTTTTTGATGTCTTCTTGTGCTTGTTGAGTTTTCCACGATCCATATTTCCTTGTTGATATGTCTTCCTTGGTCTTCTCTTCCAATGACTAAATTTTCCTTTCTTCGCTCCTTCTTTTCCGCTTCTTTAACCACTTCAACCCATTCTCAGTCAATGTGCCTTCCGCGCAGTTCGTACTTCACCTTTCTTCCTTAATATTCTCTTCCTTTCATATCCAAGGGCCACCAGGCCCCCAACACTCACATGTGACTCGTCCCAAGTTACTGCAAGAATGATCCTTCTATTTCACTTCGACTTCAGGATGCACGAAGCAACCTATGCTCTCTGCTTTCTCCCTCCCTTCCTTGTGTAGACTATCTTTTCTATGTATGGTACCCAGTTCCAACTGCACCTAGTACCTAGACCCTTCATCCTTTGATTTTACTGAGAGCTGCGAGGTAGCTAGTTGTCATAATACAATTTCAACTGGCTCCCATTTATCAAACCTTCTTTCCATTCTCCATTCAAGGACTTCAATTGCGCAACTCCTCCTTCTGTAACATAGGAAACTTGAAATGGTCCTAGCCAATGTGTCCTGAACTTCCCTGGGTGCTTCATGAACTTGTTTTCATATAACAATACCAAATCTCCTTGCTTAAATGATTTTATCCTGATGTGTCTGTCATGATAAGCCTTTTCTATTTCTTTCTGTACCTGCTGATGAAATCCTGCAATAAACCTGTCTTCTTCCAGTTCCAACAACTACACAAGCCTGTCTTGAAAAACACCTCCATGCATGTAAATGATGCAATTCTTAAGCCAGGAGCCAAGTATTCCATAGGTACCACTGCTTCCAAGCCATATACTAACTTAAATGGGGTCTGCATTGTTAGCTTCTTGCATGTATTTCTGTAGGCCCATAACACTATTGGAATTCTTAAATCCCAATCATCTCCGTTCACACTGCAAATCTTCGTCAGCGCTATCTTTACAAGATCTTTACTACTTACATTTTGTGCTTTCTCTTTCCATCAATTCTCCTCCATTGTTGATTAAATCAAGTGAGTTATTTGCTAGGATTCCTGATGAACAGGTTGCAGACGATTGATGGAAAGAGAAAGCGCAAAATGTAAGTAGTAATAGTCCTGGAGAAACATTTCCCACATGCATAAGGGAAATTGACTTCTGCAGGATTATAACAAAAATGTGAAAGCTCTTTGTTTGAATGAAAATGGAATATCCATAGAACTGTGGAAAAAGCATTAAATTTTATATCGTGGGGCCCAACATTTCCTTAGTGGGATAACTTGATGACACATTAGTGCCACATTCCATGCCAAGATAAGGCCACATCAAAAGCTATGACAAAGCTACATCATCACATTTTAAGCCCATGTGGAGGACATGCATGAACTATGCCACGTCATCTCAGATATTGGGTGTCTGGGGTATGGAGTATATGCACGACATTCAATTTTCGGGGGTCGATGGATGTAACACCTCAGTTCTAACCCTTATGAACTAAAATGTAATATGTAATTGTGACTTAGGCTGGTGAACCAATAAAGTTGAAAAGGGGCGAGAGTGCCTAGGAAATGTAATACTTCATATACATTAATAAAATACACCATTGGCTGCAAGACAAAAAAGGACAAAAGAAAAGGGGGCCATGATTCCATGAGAGAGGGGGCTTAAGGGGCTAAGTATTTTTATTATATTTTATTTACCCATAACTGATTTTATGGAGAAAAGTGGTTACATGAGATTCTTGGGGAGGCCATGTGGTTCTTGGTTCTTGTAATTATATAAACATCCCTTGTGGGATATTTTGGGGGGTTCGGGGGTTCTTCTTATTCTTCTTATTCACTCACTCTCTCTTTGTTCTGGGTTCACTTTTTCTTATTCAATCACGGTTACACCCTTCTCACCCTTCCATTTTTGGAGCCTCATTCTTGCTAATTCCTGTGCTCTTGGTATGAGCATGGAAACAAATGGTTGGAAGAGGAGAGCCATTCCTAGATGGATGTAATAAATTATTAATCATTCTAGGAGGGAATGGATTCCTATGTGCATGAGACCGATGGTAGTTCAGAAAGAACTGTCCACAAATGAGAATACTTGGATTTTCCAGCAGGGATATTTCCTGACCAGTAGCAATAGATCCCTAGAGAGAAATGGAACAACCTCAGGGACTGCATGGCAGAGAAAGGTGTTCATTTATTTGGGTTGTGTAGGATGAGGGGGAAATTGAGATGGAAATTCAGATTTGTTGTGTGGTTGGAAAACCTGAGAGCTAGTTAGCCAATTGTTGTGTATTTCATATTTGGCCTAGGACCCATCCTTGTGGATTCATAGCCCTGGCTTGGGGGTGACCTATTGTTGAGAGTACAAGAACAACAATGTCTATGGTTGGGAGGATCGTCCTTGGTATGCAACCAGTTGGTGAATATTTACTTGAAAAGATAAGTGCTCTCTGTCATGTGTTTTCTGTATAATCTATATTTTGTCATGTATTTAATTATCTCTTATATATGTATTTATAATGTGCATGTATGTTGGCTATTTGTTATGCATGACATGTTGTTTATTTATTTATTATGTAGCATGGATATTGATTAATGAATGTGGGTATTTCATGATTCATTTCATATTAAATGTTATTATAATTCAATATCAGTTCAGAAGCCAGCTTTTGGAGTAGCATGGCCAGCTTGTGGGTGGTTGGGTACGTTGTATATTGGTATCGTGTGTAGACTGTGGGTGGCTAGGTATGTTATAGATTGGTATCTGAGCTATAGGTTGAAACACTAGACTAGTATGGGAGAGATCTATTGGACAAGGTCTTATGGTTAAGATCAAATATGACCTTGAAATCGTAAATCTCAGGAGGAATGACATTGTAGAGTCCATGGAGAAGCTAGAGCATCAGAGATCCTTTGTAAGGTATTGTGGGATCATGACCATCCCTTTTAAATTTGGGAATGATCACCACCATGGGATCAAGGGAGTTTTGGACCGTTAGATCGGAAGGTAGGTGAACAAGGGTCGTCTGATAAAGTTGAAACTAGATATTAGGAAATCTTAAGTCCCAATCATCATATCTAGCTGGTTGATCGTCAATTGTCGATCAAATCTAAGTGGGAAATGAAACACTTCAAAACTTTGATGCTTCAGTGATCATGGTAGGCAGGAAAATCCTGAACTTCCGAAGGCCAGAGTCATGAATTGCCTTCAAGTGTCTGATCTGATGGGAGACTTGGGGGGAATCTTTGTCATTGATCATGGTTGTCCGACATTGACTACTTCGGGAGGTTTCACTCCGGGAGAATTGAACCCTTTAGAACTACTACAACCCAAAGTCCTGGAGCATCAAAGTCCTATATTTCCCATCGATCATTAGATCGAGGGAAGGACTTTGAGAGTAATGCTGACCATTGAATCTTGTGATGGTAGAAGGTTAGTGAAGTTCAAAATTCAGAACTTCGTCACTTCGACAATTTCTAGGTATGCTGCAGATCAAATCCCCAAAGTGCCAAATTCACAAAAGTGTAAAGTCGTGAAGTTATGTGGGCCATTAGATCTAAAGTAGATATTGCGGATTTTCCGTGTGGTTGATGACATGGCTTATGACATGTGGTAGGGGTGTCGTGTGGGGACACGTATCACCTAGGTTTGGTACCTTTTGGACCCCAATTTGTTTATTTTTTAGTGACACATGGCACATGTGTCATGGGTCCAAGTCACCCTAGGTGATGTCAGTGTGTCATGTCATCTCTGGGAGTTTGTGACTCTGCGGGTGTCCAAGTTTTTCTTAGTGGAAAGTGTCGGAGATCGAAGTCGCGAAGGCATGCTGACCGTCGATCTAAGATCCCTTCGGGACCTTTCTCGATCGTTGGATCAAGAAGGGGGAGGATGGGTGAGCACTTTGGAGGATTTCCACTCTAGGGAAGTGGTAGACTCAGGAATGGAAATATCTCGGAGCCCCAAAGTGTCAAAATTACAAAGAGTGTAAGGATCATCCTTCTGAATGCTTGATTAAGTCTCGATCGTCTGATTAAACTGTGGATGAACAGTGTAAGTACTTCGACGGTTGTCACTCTAGCGGAGTTGAATGACACGAGAGTTGAATGTCTCATAGCCCCGAAATGTCAAATTTTCGAATTGGTTAAGAGACATATATCCCAAGGACTGATTAAGTCAAGATCGTTGATCTCGTTGAAGCCTCAAGATGGGGTTGGGATCATCCATTCAATGGGATATCAAGTCTTGATCGTTCGATTCTTCTAGTAGGAGTTATTGAAAGGTTCGATGAAGTGTAACTTTGGGAGAAATCAAAAGTTGGAAAATGGAGAACATTTGAAGGTCGAAGTCTGGAGGAATGGGTCCCAATGTTAGTCTCATTATAAGGTAAAAGGGGCTAGAAGTGACCAAGCACTCAGACATGGGGTTCTAACCAACTTCTATGTACAAGAACATAGAGCAAGGCACTAAAGAGTGATTAATCCCTTGGTTTTGAGCCATGGTCACATGGGACATGGTTTGAAGAAAGCACCAGGGAAGAATTTGAATTTTGTATCAGCTAAGGGGGTTGGAAGTGTTTTTTTTGTTTTTTCCAAGAAGCCCTAAATTTCAGTGAAGATATCTGATTGCGGCAAGAGTAAAGTCATTGGAAATATGATGAAGAGGAGAATGACCTGGAATTATTCTAATTTAGATAACTGTGATATATTTTCTTCATGAATCAAGAATAAAAAGTACCCTGTAGCATTAATTGACAATTTTTTTTATGATATGTATGATTCTAAAAAAATGATTTCTTGCAAATTTCGTAGGATTAGAGATTAATTGGATCAATCCCAGTATAGGATTGGATATCATAGTCATGTAAGAATGAAAGGGATTACATAATTTGGATGAGGCAACAAATAACTCAAGAATAGTGGAACAAAATTATTAATCAACAACCACAAAATCTGAATAAATTGCAGGTACAACCAAGGCAAGAATCCTTACATAGGATATGAAGCTAGCAGGTTACAAATTTCCTTGATGGGAATGGAAAGGAAAAGTATGAATTCCTAGCCTAGAAGGAAGATATGTGTAGACAGTTGCAAATCTTAAGTGTGAAATAAATCCACTTATGATATCAAAGTTCACAGTGGAAGCAGGATGCTAATGCAGAGAAAGTTGCAAAATGAATTCTCTCTCACTTGAAAAGTGTCACTGAATGAAAATGGACTTCCATTGGGAATGGTATTAAGTGTGAAAGGTATGCTTCCACAAGGAAATGTTAATGGAGTAACCTAATGGACAACTAGGATTAATAGTATTTGATTCAAGAATGTTGTGGTAGTAGAGTGATGGAATGTTTTGAGCTACTTCATTCCATACTGTTGGAATGTCTCCTAAAGGTAAACTTGGATATGACTACCACAAAGGAGCTATTTCAATTTGAATACATTGGTTGGATTCCATAATGGACAAGTGGAACTTGGATGGAAAGAATTTAGACCAAGGGACAATAGTGCAGATGAGCAGAATGGGAGAAAACAACACAACAAGGATATGAAGGAGTTCAAGGACAACCAACTATAACATAACTAGATAAATAAATAAGTGAATTGAAAGAGAAATACACTAGAGTGCATGAGGCATACAATGAAGTTAAAATGAATATGCATTAGTAGGCATGCAAATAGTGAATGCTTGGTGCACATGGATGCAATATTATGTAGCCAATGCATGGATGCATTGTGTAGTTGTGTCCATGTGTATTGGCACATCGATTGTTATTTTATTTAGTAATTAATTGTTGCATTACTAAAAGCAAGTGGTGCTGAAAATACATAATGATGGATAGTTGAATTATATTTAATATGAATACTAGATAAAGGTGATTGGATTGTTGTTTGTTACAATTCCAAGATCAGCTTTTGGAACTATGAAAAAGGTTACAAGTGGTATTCCATGAATTATTGAATGCATTTTGGTGAATGCATGTATATAGTATATAAAATAGAAATGATTATGATAACAACTAAAATAATGTGAGAATTGCTAACTCATGAAGTTGAAAACACTTCAGGAATTGTTAGATATTACAACAAGAAAGTTGTAGGTTAAAGTAGCTACATAATGATAAATTACAAAAAAGCTTTGTTGGGGGGACAAAGTAATAAAAGTATTTTTGGATAGAAGAAAGAAGAGATGGGATGATAATACACGTGTATGTAATGATGGGTTCATTTCATTCAATATTTGAATTCCATTTAATGTCCGTAACACCCATCTACAAGATGCTAAGAAATTAATCATTCATTAAATACATACACAATAACAACTTTGTTTTAGTATAATTTCATTGATTTTCATTTACACAATTCTTCTACATTTGCTCAATGATAAATCTAAATAACATGATGAAATAAGTAATAGGTTAACTCTAAGATTTAGAACTTAAAACAAAAGTATATACAAAATATCAATAAAAAAAATACCACTGAAAAATACCTCCTCCTTAGTTTGTCGAAGCTCATCAGTTGTAATGTAGTTCTGGGTGATTCCAAGCATTCTTTTCCTGTTTGCCCAAAGAGAAACAACGTAATCCTCCCAGCTAAATAGGAGCCTAGCCGACTTCCTAGCTCCAAGAAACCTTTCGGTTTCGTGGCCCTCTATGCCCATGACTCGAAGAACAGTAAAGCACACATGCTCAAAGAAAACCATCATAAGAAATATATCTCCCAAGATTTCACAATCTCTCATCATGCTCAAACCTCCCAATACTCCTTTCCTCACCACTTCTCCTCCCTATTTATCAAGTTTCCATACACCCTTCCCCAAGTCT
>CBVK0100872951.1:0-32538 GCA_900067695.1 Picea abies | reverse complement strand
TATTATCCATCAACCTCCCTTATCTAGATTTTTGGGAAAAGATTAAAATAAAACTAAAATATAAATGACTTGCATTAAACAACAATAAATAAAATGAAAAGTATTTCTTCTAATGCTAGCTAATAAATGTAATTTGACAATTTTCCCCAAAATGCACATAACACCCCACCATGCTCATTTAATTCATCATACCCACCATTTATCAAAGTCAATAAGGTATTTAATGCTTCTAGATATTTTGTATGCAATATAATTTACATATTCAATAAACATTCAATTAAATAGTTAATAATTTACTTTAATAATTAATACATTAATGAATTGTACTAGTGTACATGGGTAGGGTATGTGTGCATAGCTAGCAGACACATATCTCATGTATGTACTAACGATAAACAATCATTGCCTCTAGTGCATATTTCCTATATGATCACCAAGACATGTAGGACAACAGATCAAGTAATGCATCATTTAATAATCTTAACGAAAAAAATTACACCAATTCATGAATAACTCATTATCACACTTAAAATATCAATAGGAAATCAAAGAGGATTTTAAACATGGTAGGAACCAAGTGAGTAAACAATAGTGGCATCTCTAATCCCCAATCAATATTCTCAACTAACATCGAAGCACCCTTCCTTCCTTCCCTACTTCCATCTTCCATCCTATCCTTTCCTTTGTTGGACTAAGCTGGAGCGTCAACTATATTGACCTAACTCCAGATAGAACCTGTAAGAGGAAGTGTCATACATCTCGACCAAGCTTCTCCAATAGGCAACTAGCAGTCGCCATCACACGTCTAGGGGAGCATGACTTCACATAGCCCTCCCACAACTCTAGGTTTCGAAGGATAAATGGTGGGAAATATCTCCACCCCTCCTTATAGAACTAGGGTCAACACCCTACATCAAGCCCTATTGTGCAACTACTGTTCTTAGAGTCACGTCATCAAACAACCACTCTAGGAAAGTCGTGTGTCCTGTCAAAGCCACACTTACCACAAATCATAGCAATATTTCGAATCATAAATTAAATAATAATTATAACTTATAGCATACACTATCTTCTTGATGTCTACGACATCCATGTTACCTCATCACTATAGTCATTTGGCTATCACATAGCTCATCAACCTGTAGGTTAATTTACCAATAACTCATATCCATGTATATACATCATAATTTTATATAAGAATCCATATCTGTATTGACGTTCAATTAAGAAATGCATGCTTATTTTTATCATGTCTTACATCTATCATGCATTCTCAACATAACTTTGAATCAGTATCCATGTACCTAAATTCCACATCTTAATTTGCATGTTTAAGCAAATCAAAGAGTNNGCATATAACAATTAAAATAATAGTATGAAACACATAACTAGGTCCAGATGTACACTTCTCACAAGTCTATATCAATATTGTTGAGTCCAAATAGTTGTTTAAGAAATGAATTACTAAGATGATAAAAATCAAAGTTCTAACTACCTAAAGCCAAAATATGGGGCATTACATACACCCACCCTTCAAGAAACTTTGTCCCAAAGTTATGCTCATTCACAATATGAGTATAATTTATGACACAACTTTTATTTGTCTTTCCTGATAGAAAACCTTGTGTTATATTGGTCCCATTGGACCAAGACTTGATTAAAACATGTCGAGGCTATTAATATATTGATTGTAACTATGCCTATTTAGTAGGCACTTTACTATGTCTTGAATCTATTTTATTACCATTGGCAATTAAATTAATGAAAGTAAATGTTTCTCTTGTAGATTTATTCTTCCTAAGTTTCATATAGGAGCCTCGTGTTTAGAGTATAGTCTGTTGGTTTGGTCGCCAGTTAGAACCTTAGCTTATCATCAGTTATTTAGTTAAGTGAATCTTATATTGAGTTCAATATATATTTCATCACGTCATATATACAATCCCACCTTGGATACCTTGATAATTATAAGCAATCATGATTGACTTTGATTATTACTCTAGTTTGGCAATACATATGCCATCACTCATGAGATTGGCACACAAAATTTTGAATCATTCTTAGGAACATAGACTAAGATAATGCTAATTGATTGTCATGTGATGTCGTCACTTCATTGTTTATTTGGTCATTTTTCTCAATTTCACTATCTTCTTCAGTCATAAATTAAATATTGACCAAGAAAATGTCGTTTATAGGGTCTTCTAAAAACGTTGAGTTTGGTCACCTTAGGTGATTCTAATAAATTATTGTCATCCACTAACATAGTGTCATTTACCCATCATACAAATTCATACTTAAGCATGTGATTTCACCTCAAATTAGGTTCAATCCTAGCCTCCCACTTACTCAGTAAGTTGATTACAACCCCTAAGGTATAATTACAATATCTCAATATCTCAATGAGTGTCAACAATTTTTGGTTCCCTTAAATCCCTAAATTAATTAATGACTTCATGCCAAAATTTTATTATTATCAAATGTTACCTCATAACTCCAATTTTACGATTCGTTTATAAGTAATTAGAATTTATTTGTTTTAAATTCTCATTGTGTCAACATTTAACAAATGCCTCTCTTATATATATTTGGTTAATTGACTATACAAAAATTAGTTGTCTTTTCATGATGTGAAAGTAATAATAAAATCTCATAATATAAAATTTGAATTGTTTAATATTTCTATCATATTAATTTTAATAATTTTATTTTATTTAAAAAAAATAAAATTCTATATATATTTTTAATTTAAATATATTTATCAAATTAAAACCACTAAAAAATCACAATGAAAACATAAAGAATGTTGGTGAGAAACAACACTATTGCACTACACATGAACAACCTAACTAACATTTAACACTTAAAAGAAATGGATCAAGACTTAAATGTAATTATATTATATTATTTAGTTAATATAATTTTAATAATTAATAATTTCATAATATTATAATATATATTCTATTCTAATAATTATTTAAGTAAAGTTTACATTGGTAACAACCTAACTAATACTTCAAGAAATGGCTCAAGCCTTTTCAAATACAATTATGTTATGCCCGCCTACTTTTAGAACTCCTTATTCATTCATCGATTTTAGGGGGTAAGCATCCAAAGCAAGGGTAACAGAGAAAAAATGAAGTCGAATCGACTTGTTCCGATGCCGAGCTCTGAACTCGATGTGAACTGGAAGGCAGACTCCCATCCCAGCCCCATATTTAGTCTTATATACGTTTACATCTACCCTCATTGGGTTAATATGATTTTAATTATTAATATTTCATAATGTTATAATATAATATTCTAATAATTGAATAAGTTCTATGGTATTTTTTTTTAACTTTACCATGAAGTCGACCATTACATTTTATTAATCTCTTTATCGTAATGAAACGTTTAAATATGATATTGCAATTCCACTACGTCTTTTCACATTATGTCGATGAGATCTCTGTCACCTGTGCCGACTCCAACTACCATAGTTATAACCTTGACATGTTCTTCATTTTTACAGTTGGCGTCAATTAATCAATTTCTTCTAAATTGTTTTTCCCTCTCTGGGGTAAATCAATCCACTTCTTACATTAGTTGTATGAACGTATTCACTTTATGTACTTGCTCAATATTTATTAATATGAAATGACAGGTACAATACTCATAATTAAGAGGCGAGGTGCCCTTACCAATGCTATCTTCATAAAAGTTTGATGATAGGATTTAATGTGAACATATCTTTTGATAAGCAACGTCACGTGAATTTAAAGAGCCATGCCTCAGCAGCCTTAGCATTCTAAAATATTTTAATCTCTCATTCCCTAGGTTATTATTGTCTTCCACATATTTTTATAGTGATTGGGTGCAGTTGGCATCTATAGGGGATTAACTACCTTAGATTGACTGAATCACTACAAGTCTTGGTTAAACTGGTCACATGTTTGATTGATGCATTCCATGCCCTACCTTAAACATATTTCTAAGTTTTTGGGCACACTTTCTTTCTTTTTTTTCTGTGCATTTTGCTAAATTATTTATTGGTGTCTTTATTTGATTCGTAACATACACTATTTGTCAAAAAACTTTCCATATACTTTACATATTTTTCTGTTTGGTCTAAGTTTCATTTAAAATATTCACCGGGACAACGATCTACCATTATTACTAAATATAGATAAAAACGGTTGGCTACGAGTATCAGATGAGATACAAAGCTGAGATGAAAATTCAATATTAGTCTACAATGAAGAAACTGGAGTTGTACACAAGATCAATATTACTCTACAATGAAGACACTGGAGTTGGAGGGTTTACAATAAGTTTTATTTTTATTTTTTTATTTTTAAAGAGAGCAAAACTAAGGTTCATGAGTAATTGAACAAATGACAACAATTTATGACACAGTTGCGATTCAAAAAGGATTAGAAGATATAATTAGAGTGAGAGATAATACTCAAATGGAAGCATTGAAAAGGTGATGTCATCCTCTGAAACCAACTTTCCCCCTATCAGTTGGATACTTAGACTATTATTCACAATTACAAGGAATATGAGGGATATGAAGTTACAGATTCGCCATCTTCTTGTGATTCATTTCATTTCAGGGTGTTTGTGGCACTTCTAGACTAGTTTCCATTGGGGAGGGGAGAAGTGATTCTTGTGCAATACTTAACCAAAATGTTCACGACTCATTACAGATAAAGGAAATTCACTACCTAGATGGCCCCTCGTACGTGGAGCTGATTCATCGACCAAATCTTCTATTCCACAATCTACATTGAAACCGATATATGTGGTTGAATGGGCACTATAGCTGCCAAATAGGCATACACAAACAACTAGAGGGTTTTTATTGAAAGAACAGATTACACAGAAGTTTTGTAGCTATGAACATGAAGCTTGGTCTTCAAATGAGGTGGAAACAATTCAGACATTATTTGAAGAAGGTGGGTTTCTTTGTAGTCAACAAAATGACTGATTGAGAAGAAAATTATTTTGCAAGGAGATGTAAAACCTGCAGGAATTTTTCATATCAGGAGTTGCAATCTGCCACTTCTAGCTTTTCAATAGGTTGCAATTCTAGTTTTCCTATTGTTTTTTTTTTTTCATTTATGTGATTATGTATTGAATGAAAAATCTCCCTTTTAATTGTTTATTATTCCTGCAAACCCTCTTCAGTTGTGTAACGTCCTTTTTCTTGTCGGAAATTTTATAGCAAGAGGAGGTTGGAGTTGTTTTTTTTGCGGGATGGAAGGGAAATCGAAAATAAGTCAACGACAAAGGAGTTTCATTTCGATGGGCTTAGGTGTTATACATTTTCTATTGGGGATGCGAGTTCTTATTCTGGTGATTATTCCATTTCCCTTTCTTTGTGCTTGTGTACTTCTACATGGGGGTGTTGAAAGATTGGGGTTGGGGTGTAAAGGTTAACTGAAAGGGATCATGTTTGTCTATCCCAGGTATGTTGTGTGATGAGCCAGTTTCTATGGGGTTCGTTCTTCCTGAAGATGTGCAATTTGGGCATGTAGCGTTCAGTCTTCGGCAAAAAACTTGCACTCGCATGAGCTCCCTTCGCTGGTAGTCTTTATATGTATTCTGACTTCTTCATAGTTGATCCAGAGAATACTATATAGTTGCAATGGATCTGCCTTTCCCCGCCAATAGTGGTTTTCTCCATTACCCCGCTAATAATAGGATGAAAGTAACCTTGCAAGTGTACAAAGGACTTTTTCCTGATGGACAATTGGTGGTAGTGAAAATCTTGAATTCTTCACCCAAAACAGAGAGAGTTTTTTGAAGTTGATATTCCTACTCCATTGAAGCACAACCACATCATTACACTTATTAGTTATTGTGTAGAAGGCCTTAGCCACCTTCTGGTGTATAATTTTGGACATGATATAAGGGCACTCATACCGCCTCACTTATCTGGTCAAAATGGACTGTAAATCTAGTAGCAACTATGTCTAAAGTCAAAGTTTCACCACTGTGTTGGAAACTTTGTCTCTTGGGTTCTTGGTCAATTTCAAGATAACGTAAATCATCAAATTTAAAAAAAAATCGATGGGAAAAGATGGAATTTTGACTGGTAAAAAAAAGAACACCTTGTCAAAATAAAATGGAGCAATTCGAGTGACCCACCATCCAGAGGAGGCAAGAAGAAGTTAGTCCTTCCTTAGACAGGGTGATTGAAAGTGGTTGGAGTTGTTGAAGTATTAGATTACTTGCATAAGGGATTTTCTCAATCTATCATTCATAGAGATGTGAAGGCTTCCAATATATTGATTTCTGGAGAGTTTGAACCACATGTATAAATCCTTTCACTGGAAGAAGCATCGAGACTAAATTTGACGGTTAAGAATTCCAAGAAATTTTGGTGATCTAGAGTTTTAATTTGAAACTTGGAATTCTACACTAATGGAAAATTTCAACATAATTAGTGTGGCTTTAATTGTAATAGTTATCAGATTTTGGGCTAGCAAGGTGGTCTAGCAAGTTTAATAGGTATCTCGCTCCAAAATATTTTTTTATGGAAAGGTTAATACAAGACAAATATGTATGAAATTGGTGTGGTCCTTCTTGAGCTAATAGCTGGAAGGAAGCTAATCGATACAAGAAATCCCAAGGGTCAAGAAAGCTTGATTTTGTGGGCAAGGTATCTCTTACAGGACATGAATATGAGAAACCTTACTGATAAATGTTTGCAAGATGTTTCTGACACAAATGAGATGGGACATAATGATGCTTACTGCTACGCTTTGTCGCTTTATCTAAGGCAAACATCTCATTACTGGCCTTGGCAAACATCTCATTACCAGCCTTGCATGAGCTGAGTAATTTATCTTTATCTATTCATTTCTATATGATTCAGGAGTTTGTTGACTTCCATGAATGTATATTACCATTACTACCTCTTTGTGTGTTTTTCAGGGGTATTTTTAACCTGCAACTAGTATCAGGCCACATAGGATTGTTGAAATATTGGCTAAACTATTTTTTTGATCAATACAAATACGAGGCAGGATATTGAAGAGCATGATGTTTTTCTTAATAGTACAAAAAGAGAGATGCAGAAATAACTCATGGGTTTCATCATTTGTGAAATGAGAAACCATATCTTGCTTGAAGTCTGATTACTACTTAAATTTTGGGTATGGTCACGCTCAAAGATATTTTCACACACCGTTTTCAGCAAATCCATGAGAGAATAAACATATACACATCAAAGAATGAAGTTTTTATGATTGAGAGATTTACGTATTTCTTTTTTCAAGCGTTCGATCAGTGGTTGCGCTAACTCGTCACAATTATTCCAATGGGTTTGGTGATGTAAAAAAAAAACATCCATATCTAGGTGTAATAAAATCTTTTGATTTGTGTTTAATATTCTATGTTTCTATTCCTATGAATCCAAGAAATAATATGAAAACTACAAAATTTTATTCTAATTTTATGCATTTCTTACTAATATTGTGGCTACTACTGCATTTCTACGTGGTCTTATCACAGGTTGACTCAAAAGAAATATACACTACGAATATTTCTAAGCACTTTTACTAATTCTATTGTTTTTCCATATTTTCTATTTACAACACAATGGTGAGGCTCCACTTGGTCTTAGTGTTCGAGCCTAAGATCTGATACCATATGTAACACCCATCTACAATATGCTAAGAAATTAATCATTCATTAAATACATACACAATAAAAACTTTGTTTCAGCATAATTTCATTTATTTTCATTTACGCAATTCTTCTACATTTGCTCAATGATAAATCTAAATAACATGATGAAATAAGTAATAGGTTAACTCTAATATTTAGAACTTAAAACATAAGTATATACAAAATATCAATAACAAAAATACCATTGAAAAGTACCTCCTCCTTAGTTTGTCAAAGCTCATCAATTGTAATGTACTTCTGGGTGCTTCCAAGCATTCTTTTCCCTCTTGCTTAGAGTGAAACAATAGAATCCTCCCAGCCAGCTAGGAGCCTAGCCAGCTTCCTAGCTCCAAGAAACCTTTCCATTTCTTGGCCCTTCGTGCCCATGACTCCAAGAACAACAAAGAACAAAAGCTCAAAGAAAACCATCATAATAAATATATCTTCCAAATATTTCACAACCTCTCATCATGCTCAAACCTCCCAATCCTCCTTTCCTCGCCACTTCTCCTCCCTATTTATCAAGTTTCCATACACCCTTCCCCAAGTCTCCTCAACCACCCTCATTATTATCCATCAACCTCCCTTATCTAGATTTTTGGGAAAAGATTAAAATATAACTAAAATATAAATGACTTGCATTAAACAACAATCATTAAAATGAAAATTATTTCTTCTAATGCTAGCTAATAAATGTAATTTAACAATTTTCCCCAAAATGTACATAACACCCCACCATGCTCATTTAATTCATCATACCCACCATCTATCAAATTCAATAAGGTATTTAATGCTTTTATATATTTTGTATGCAATATAATTAACATATTTAATAAACATTCAATAAAATAGTTAATATTTTACTTTAATAATTAATACATTAATTAATTTTACTAGTGTACATGGGTAGGGTATGTGTGCTTAGCTAGAAGACACATATCTCATGTATGTACTAACGATAAACAATCATTGCCTCTAGTGCATATTTCCTATATGATCACCAAGACATGTAGGACAACATATCAAGTAATGCATCATTTAATAATCTTAATGAACAAAATTACACCAATTCATGAATAACTCATTATCACACTTAAAATATCAATAGGAAATCAAAGAGGATTTTAAACATGGTAGGAACCAAGTGAGTAAACAATAGAGAAATCTCTAATCCCCAATCAATATTCTCAACTAACATCGAAACACCCTTCCTTCCTATCCTACTTCCATCTTCCATCCTATCCTTTCCTTTGTTGGACTAAGATGGAGCGTCAACTATATTGACCTAACTCCTGATAGAACCCGTAAGTGGAAGTGTCATACATATCGACCAAACTTCCCCAATAGGCAACTAGCAGTCACCATCACACGTCTAGGGGAGTGTGACTTTACACAACCCTCCCACGACTCTAGGTTTCGGAGGATAAACGGTGGGAAATACCTCCACCCCTCCTTATAGAACTAGGGTCAACACCCTACATCAAGACCTATTGTGAAACTACCATTCTTAGAGTCACGTCATCAAACAACCACTCTGGGAAAGTCACGTGTCCTATCAAAACTACACTTACCACAAATCATAGAAATATTTCGAATCATAAATTAAATAATAATTATAACTTATAGCACACACTATCTTCTTGATGTCTACGACATCCATGTTACCTAATAGTCATTTGGCTATCACATAGCTCATCAACCTGTAGGTTAATTTACCAATAACTCATATCCATGTATATACATCATAATTTTATATATGAATCCATATCTGTATTGACGTTCAATTAAGAAATGTATGCTTATTTTTATCATGTCTTACATCTATTATGCATTCTCAACATAAATTTGGATCAATATCTGTGTACCTAAATTCCACATCTTAATTTGCATGTTTAAGCAAATCAAAGAGTTATCATCATCATGAGCATATAACAATTAAAATAATAGTATGAAACACACAACTAGGTCCAGATGTACACTTCTCACATGTCTATATCAATATTGTTGAGTCCAAATAGTTGCTTAAGAAATGAATTACTAAGATGAGAAAAATCAAAGTTCTAACTACCTAAAGCCAAAATATGGGGCGTTACAATGCCAATAATTGATGAAAGTAATTGAATTGTAGTAGCAAACAATTCTGAGATCACTTGTTTCCATGAAAATATATATATATATATAGCTTGTAGATGAGATATTGATAAGTTGTTTGGTTGAAGAATGTTGAAATTGTAGGAAGAAAGGGTCTTGGATATGGTAGTATTGTAAGCACATAAATAACACCAATGTCTATTTCTGCAAGAGCCAAATTATTATGAGAAGAATCTCATGTCTGGAAATTTTATTTTTCCTATATAAAACAGTTTTGGGAATTATAATTTAATAATTACTGAAAAATTGTTTTGGATGAATGTAAATTGAATAATTTGCAGGTAGGATGGTCTTGGATATGGAAAGGATGTAAATCTATATGGAATAATGATATCTACAGCTGTAGAAGACAAACATTTTGAGCGGAACATCCATGCATGGGAATTTTATTTTCCTGTATAAAATCAATTTTTGAAATTAATAATTACAAATTCCTATGTTATGCTAACAGTTTGTTTGGTCGAATGAAAGGTTGAGGAAATTGCAGGTAGAATGGTATTGGATATGGAAGGGATGTAATCCCATTAGGAAGAATGATATCTACAACTGCAGAGCCAAACATTATGAGCAAAAAGCTCATTCTTGGGAACATTTTGTTTTCCTGTATAATACAGATTTGACATTTATGATTGAAAATTGTTATAGTGATATCTCATGATGATTGTATGTGTATAATATAGATGAGATGTTGGATATGCAAGTTGGAAAGCATGGAAAAGGATATTTTTGTGACATGAGAACCCTATGGTAAGCCATGATCGCCCTAGAATATGTTGTGTTGTGATAACACAAGACATAGAGTTACCTCAACTGTAAGACTCGATAAAGTCTCTAGAAATATTCTTGTGCAAGAAAGCCTTAGCCAAGAAAGATGGATCGCCTAAAGGACTATATAGTAGAGAAGGGAATGCCTGAGCCTGGGCCTGGAAGGTGAGTGATCGCAAGGAAGAGGAGACTTTGATAGCTATTGTAAACTATGATTGTTGGGTATGTGTTATATTATTTGCACGAGTAGTAGTGTCTACGTTGTGCGGGGTGTGCAGGGGGGTTTGATGGGAGTGAAATTCCCCCGAGAATTTTTTTTACTTGGTAAATGTCTCACATTTTTTCCTCATTTTTCATGTTGCCTTGATTTGTGTGTCCATTGTTGAGCAGTTTTTCAGCACATGGTTTTTGCTAATGGTTTTATATTTCCAGTTAAGGAATTAGGTTTGTTGACTAATCAAGGTCATTGGGTTAGGGTTTTGGATGTCGCTTGCTCCTATATGTATATTGTATTGTAAACAATGTATAGCTATGAATGAATATAGAATATGTTGGTTTTCCTAGTTAGGGTTTCGAGGGGAAAAATCTCTGTGTAATGTTTGTATTTTCGATTGTCTCTTTTCTATTGTTTTATTGAAAATATGTTTGCAGTGATTATTGTACAAGGTTAAAATCTACATTTTGTATCAGAGCGTTGTTTTCTTTAGGGGGAAGCCTTTGTGGTCAAGGGTTTGGCTCGTGACTGTGATAAGCCTTATTACAGTGGGAGATCTGTGGTATTGATTTTTTAGGTGAAAATAAATGGTGAGAAATTCGAAAATGGAGATCGAGAAGTTTAATGGGAAAAGTTTTGAGCCATGGAAGATCAATATGGAAGATCTTTTGGTGGACTGAGATTAGTGGATCATGGTAAATCCAGGTATTGCACCTAGAGGAACTTCAACAGATGACTAGAAAAAGTTGGATTGGAAGGTGAAGAGCACAGTCCGACTGTGTCTCTCAAATTCAGTATTACTGAATGTGTCAGAGGAAGCCACAACCAAGGATTTATGGGATAAGTTGGGGAAGTTGTATCGGTCTAAGTTCCTAGTAAATAAAATCTTCTTGAGAAAGAAGTTGTATAACCTGAGGATCAGAGATGGAGACTTGGTGGCAGAGAATTTGAATTCTTTCAGTACTGTGGTAAGTCAGTTAGAATCTATTGATATTAAAATTTTAGATGAAGATAAGTGTATCTATTTACTGTGTTCTTTACCAAACTCATGGGATATTCTGGTTGCAGCCATAGGTATTAATACAACTGTCTTGAAGTTTGATGAAGTAGTCTCATCCTTGTTGTCGGAGGAGATGAGACGGAAGAATATGGAAGGACAGAGCACATATGCATTATTTGCAAGAGGACACTCTTAGGAAATAAATAGATCTAAGTTCTCAAGTGGGAGATATAATTCTAAGAGTAGATATAAATCTCCTAGAAAGTTTGTAAAGGCATGTTGGAGATGTGAAAAAGAAGGCACTACAAGAAGAAGTATAGATCCAAAATTGAGAAAAAGAAGGGATCTGAAGAATCTCCTTCTACAGAAGAAAATACCTCCAAGGAATAAGGAGGGGATTTGTACTTGGCTTCTTCAAGAACACATGCATATCATGAGGCATGGTTGGTTGACTCGGGTGCATCCTTTCATATGACTCCCCATAGGGAGTGGTTTTGTGAATATGAAAGGTATGATAGAGGTAATGTTTTCTTAGATGATGATTCAATAACCAGAATCATAGGATGAGGAAAAGTCTAGTTGAGGGTCATATATGGAAGGATTAGAACACTACCTGGTGTTATGAACATCCTAGGTTTGGCCAAAAATTTGATTTCTGTTAGAAAAATGGATGATGCAGGGGTAAAAACAATATTTGAAAAGGAAACTTGCAGGATGGTTCGAGGAGCAATGGTGTTTCTAAAGGGATTTCGGTTTGGAATTCTATATAATCTGCAAGGAAGAACTATTAGTGATGGGTGTAATAGGTCCATTGTTCTTGATATTGGAGTTGAAGAATAAAGAACTCTTACATTCTCCAGAGAAAGGGTTATGATGTGGCATCAAATACTAGGGCATATCAAAGAGAAGGGTCTTCGACTACTACATGGTAAAGGTATGGTTGAAGTTATGTATAACTTCTCTCTGGATTTTGATTTCTGTGAAAATTTTGTATATGGGAAGAAAAATTAGTTAAGATTCCCCTCTAGTGGAACGAGGGCAGAAGGAATTTTACAGCTAGTTCATATTGATTTTTTTGGACCTGTTTTGGTCCCATCATTAGGAAAAGTTTTGTGCTATGTCTCATTTATAGATGACTTCTCAAGGAATACTTGGATATATTTCCTCCAGAATAAATTTGAAGCCTTCGACAAGTTTAAAGAGTTTAAGGATCTTGTTGAGAATCAAACAGAGAAAATAATTAAGGTGTTGATGACAGATAATGGTAGAGAGTTCCGTGGGAATGAATTTTAATAATTTTGTAATAAGTATGGTATATAAAGGCATAAGACTACTCCATATACACCTCAAAATAATGGAATTGCAGAAAGGATGAACAACATGCTGAAGGAAAAAAACAAGGTTCATGCTCAATGGTGTCGAGTTAGGGCAAGAATTATGGGAAGAGGCAGTTGGTACTAAATGTTACTTGGTCAACATATCACCCTCATCATCGCTGGATGACAAGACTCCAAAAGAGGTATGGACTGGTAAGAAACCTTCTCTCAAACATATCAAGGTATTTGGTTGTGATGCATATGTTCATGTTCCAAAGGAAAACATGAGTAAGCTAGATAAGAAGGTTGAAAAGTGTATCTTTATTGGATATAAAGATGGTCTCAAAGGTTATAATATTTGGAACCTAGAAAATAATAAGGCAGTGTATAATCGAGATGTGGTATTTATAGAAATGAAGGATGTTGTTAAATAGGAAGTCTTACCAAGTAAGGAAGAACCATAGAAAATAGAGTTTGATTTAAAGGATGATGAATCAGACTCTACAGAAGAACAAGAATAAGAAGAAGAAGATACTCATACTCTAGTATTTAGGAGATCGGTTAGAGAAAGAAGGCTACCGAAAAGGTATACTTCATTTGATTTCCATTCAAAATTTTCTTTGTCTATTATTGATGATGATCCTAGAACTGTTAGAGAGGTAGTGGATTAAGAGGATGGAAATCTCTGGAAAAAGGCCATGGATGAAGAAATGACAACCTTGGATAAGCATGAGGCTTGGGATCTAGTGGAGTTGCCAACTGGAAGAAATTCCATTGGTAGAAAATGGGTATTTAAAAAGAAGTTGAATGTAGAAGGAAAAGTGGAGAAACACAAAGCTCGATTAGTAGAAAAGGGTTATCCCCAGGTTGAGGGAATTGATTTTGGTGATATTTTTTCTCCTATTGCCAAGTTAACCTCTATAAGATTTATGTTATATGTTGTTGCTGCATTTGATTTTGAAGTAGAACAGATAGATGCAAAGACAACATTCCTACATAGGGATCTGGAAGAAGAACTCTATATGAAGCAACCAAAAGGATTTGTTGTGAAGGGAAAGAAGGAGCTTCTATAAAAGATGAAAAATTCCCTGTATGGTTTAAAACAATCACCAAGGATGTGGTGTAAAAAAATTGATACTTATATGTTGGGACTTGGTTTCACAAGAAGAAAAGAGGATAATTATGTGTATTTGAATTAATTGGTGATCATTTGATTTATTTGGTCTTGTTTGTGGTTGACATGTTGTTGATAGGAAACAACAAGGAGATTATCCAAGATGTGGAAACTCAATTGTCCTCTAAATTTGACATGAAGGATCTCGGTGCTTCAAATTTCATTTTGGGCATGGAAATTAAAAGAGATCAGAAAAAGAGGAAACTCTGGTTAAATTAGATTAAATATGTCGAGAAAATATTGTAGAGGTTTAATATGCAGGAATGTAAACCAGTCAAGGTTCTTATTCCTGTTGGTGTAAAGTTATCTTCGGATCAGTGTCCCAAGACATATGAAGAGGAGGATAACATGTCTCGTGTTCCATATTCCATTGTAGTTGGTAGTTTGATGTATGCAATGGTATGTATTAGAATGGACAATGAACATACAGTGGGATTTTTGAGAAGGTATATGTCAAAACCAGGGAAGGAGGATTGGACAAGACAAAAAATGGTTTTTAGGTATTTGTATGGTACCTCTAGCTATGTATTGTGCTACCAAGGAAGACCATGATTGGACAGAGTGTTGGATATACATAGCTTTGTGGATGCATACTGGGCTCGAGATCTAGATCGTAGGAGATCTACAAACGGGTATGTGTTTAACCTGTTTGGAAGAGCAATAAGTTGGATGAGAAAAAGACAAGTTGTAGTAGCACTTTCAAATACATAAGTTGAATACATGGCAACCACTCATGCAAGTAAGGAAGTAGTATGGTTACAAATATTGTGTTCAAGTATTAGGTTGGTACAACAAGCTGTAAGGATAGTTTTTGATAGTTAGAGTGCATTTTTTTTGGCGAAGAACCCAACTTATCATTCAAAGACAAAGCATATTGATATTCAATATCACTTTATGAGAGACATGGTTGAAGAAAATAAAGTGTTGTTGATGAAGGTGGACACTTCGAAGAATGTTTCATATTCATTAACAAAATCTGTGAGCACCAAGAAGCTCTCTTGGTGTAGAGGATCCATGGGCATTGATGCCCTGGATCGTTGACTATGGAACCCTATAACCCCTTATATGCAAAGAAAACAACAAGTGGGTGCAGGGGATCAGGGAAGCGACCCTGAGAAATGTTTTTTCCTCAGGAAATGTGTCACATTTTTGCCTCGTTTTTCATGTTGCCTTGATTTTTGTGTCCATTGTTGAGTGGTTTTTCGACACATGGTTTTTCCCGATGGATTTCTATTTCCAGTTAATGAATTAGGATTGTTGACAAATAAAAGTCATTGGGTTAGGATTTTGGATGTTCCTAGATCCTATATGTATATTGTATTGTAAAAAATGTATCACTATGAATGAATATAGAATTTGTTGGTTTTCTCGGTTTGGTTTTCCAGGGGAAAAAACTCTATGTATTGTTTTTATTTGCCATTATATCTTTTCTGTTCTTTTACTGAAAATATGTTTGCAGTAAATATTGTACAAGGTTAAAATCTACATTGATTGGGATCATGCACAAAATGGGTATGTCAAGGGAAAACAGTCATCCAAGATAACAAGACAACCATATCGATGTAGTTCCATGAACCGAACAAATAAGTATTGTACTTTGTTATGAAAAAATTACTCTTAAATTATGAACAAAAATAAAAACTTTATGCACAAATTTGTGAATTGATATGCTTGTTGATTCGAAATGTTGTAGGAAAATGATGAATGTTGAAGATCTAGAAAATTACCAGACTATGAGGGAAAAGAAGAAGGTAATGTTGGAGAAACTAAATGACAAAGGCATGGAAGGAAGAAAGTCCAATGGACTTCTTGTAGCTGGAGTTCTAGAAGCCGCAACTCTGAAACTTCCTAGCCAAGTGCACTGGAGACTTGGAGAGAAGTGGAAGAACCTGAGGAGCTTCATGGCAGATAAAGTGGTCATTTCTTTGGGTTGTACAGGGCTGAGAGGGAAGGGGAGCTTGTTGGTTGGAAGTGTTTCCAAAAATATAAATTCATAAGACCATTATGCATTTTTTAGGTCGGAATGCCTTTGTATACCTGTTTAATTTTAGGCCAAAGTGCCTATGTATATAAGAGTTGGTTGAATTTCCTATGTGGATTAATGCCAAAGAGCCTAGATTTGTAATGTTAATAAAATTGGAATGGTTTTGTGCACTGAGAACAATGCCAAAATAAGGGGAGGGGGATGTAACACCCTAGTTCTAACCCTTATGAACTAGAATGTATTATGTAATTGTGACTTAGGATGGTAAGCTAGTAAAGTTGAAAAGGGGCCAGATTTCCTAGGAAATGTAATACTTAATATACATTAATAAAATACATCGTTGGCTGCAATACAAACAAGGACAAAAGAGAAAGGGGGCCGTGTTTCCATGGGAGAGGGGGATTAAGGGGCTAAGTATTTTTATTGTATTTTATTTACCAATAATTGATTTTATCGAGAAAAGTGGTTAAATGAGCTTCTTGGGGAGGCCATGTGGTTCTTGGTTCTTGTAATTATATAAACATCCCTTGTGGGATATTTTGGGGGGTTCAAGGGTTCTTCTTATTCTTCTCCTTCTTCACTCACTCTCTCATTGTTCTGGGTTCACTTGTTCTTATTCAATCACAATTACACCCTTCTCACTCTTCCATTTTTGGAGCCTCATTCTTGCTATTTCGTGTGCTCTTGGTTTGAGCATGGAAACAAATGGATGGAAGAGGAGAGCTATTGATAGATGGTTGTAATAAATTACTTATCATTCCAGGAGGGAATGGATTCTTGTGTACATGATATCGATGGAAGTTCAGAAAGAACTTTCCACAAATGAGAATCCTTGGAGTTTCCAGCAGGGAGATTTCTTGACCAGTAGCACTGGATCCTTGGAGAGAAATGGAACAACCTTAGGGACTGTATAGAAAATAAAGGTATTCATTTATTTAGGTTGTGTAGGATAAGGGGGAAAGAGAGATAGAAATTCAGATTTGTTTTGTGGTTGGGAAACCTGAGATCTAGTTAGCCAACTTTTGTATGTTTCATATTTGGCCTAAGACCCATCCTTGTAGATTCATATCCCTGGCTCGGGGGTGACCTACTGTTGAGAGTAAAATAACAACAATTTATATGGTTTGGAGGATCATCCTTGTTCTGCATCCATTTGGTTAATATTTACTTGAAAATATAAGTTCTCTCTATCATGTGTTTTCTGTATAATGTATATTTCACTCTGTATTTAATTATCTATGAGATATGTATTTATAATGTCCATGCATGTTGGATATTTGTTGTGCATGGATTTTTTTTTTTACGTTGTAGCATGGATCTTGATTAATGCATGAGGGTATTTCATGCTTGATTTCATATTAAATGTTATTATAATTAAATATCAGTTCAGAAGCCAATTTTTGGAGTAGCGTGGCCAACTTGTGGTGGTTGTGTACATTATAGATTGGTATCATTCCCATCCTGTGGGTGGATGGGTATGGTACAATGGCCTAGTGGTATTGGAATGATTTGAATGTCCAACTCAAATCCGGTTCGACAGAGGACAGTGATACTGAGAAATAGACATGTGAGAGATTTAAGCATTACTGTTAGTGTGCTTAGAGAACCAATGATGGATATTAGATCATACAATCCACTATATCGATGAATATCATTACAATGGACCAAAAAAAATAGAGGTTATAATGTGTTCGAAGTTTCAAAAGTCCTAAAATTCTAGTGGCAAGGACATATCTAACCGTCGAATCCAGAGTCAGATCGATGGACGATAACTGTATCATGAGTTAGAAGGTGAAAGGAGTTTTAAGGGAAAGGAAAGTAATCTATATGTGGTATACATCTATTGAAACACATATATATATGACCAAGGCTAAACACATACATCCATGAAACACAACCATGGTTTTAGTACCGGTAACATGGAGAATTATCACTAGGGAGTTATTTCTTAAGGGAATAAGTGTCAGGTCATCAAAAGGTGACATGCAGTAGGTCCACATAATTTTATTCCACATAAGAATCCCATGTGGAATCCACATTATTAGACTTTCCAAAGCTAGTGCCAAGGGCTTGCTGAACCTGTGAATTATGATTCACCAACGCCATGTTAGTGAAACGTGTAAAATGGTGAATGGTCCATGTATATGGGATGATGTTAGTGCCATGTCATCAGTGGGACCCAACACATACGTCATGCCATATCTTGGATGTTGGCCCAAATAGAAGTATGGAGGAAAAGTAAAAGGTTCTTGGTCCCAATGTTGCGATGAATCAATAAGTCCTAATATCTGGGGAACGCAGAAACAAGATTAATGGATGAGATCAATCCTATATCCTAATCCTAAGGATGTTAAGCGTCAAAGGCATATTGCATGAGGAAGTGAATAGATCGATGGTTGAGATTAAATTATGAGTATGATTCAATGATTGTTGAGTGATGATATTCATGTTGTGAATAGTAAGTGAGCCCATGTGCAAAACATGGAAGGAATTTGGGGCTATTTCAAGGCTGATTATTATGGAGATTTGGAGTCGACCTCACGAAGTGGATTTTTTTGTGTGGACAAAATCATGGGAGGATGAAAGGTATAAGTTAATATGCTAGAGTTGAATTGAGAAGTGAAGGAGGATAAGTGATTGTGAAGGTAAAAAGAGAGTGGGATTAGAATTGTGATGAGAATATGATCTAAGGTCTGTGTGAAGTCATGGAAATGATGGAGATGATCTGAAGCTTGAGGAAACAGAGTATTAATAATTCTAGAGAAACTTACTGAAGCAAATTAAGGTATTTATGTATTTCTAGGGTGGCAGGGTGGAGAAATGAAGGAGATTGGATTCTCCGACAAGTTGGTGCCTGTGAATAGTTGATTTATGAGTTAGTTCTCATAAGAGGATTGGTGTCCTCATTTATTTATAGGCTAGTTCCTATGAACAATTGGTTTATGAGTTGGTTCTCTTAAGAGGATTGGTTTCCTCATTCAATTGAAGGTTGGTGTATAAATTATGAGTTTCTTATCATAAGAGGATCGATGTCCTCATTCATTCATGGGTTGGTGCATGAATTATGATTTAGTGCTCATAAGAGGATTGGTGTCCTCATAGAAAATGTTTAATACACAAATTTACATTTATCTATAAAATACTTTCAAGTTTTTCACACTCCAGAATTCCACTTTTATATTTGCAAATGTGTTGATTAATGTATGTTATTATGATGAGTATATTTTTCACATGAATGTTTGAATTCATAAATGCTAATATGATTTAAACCAATTTAGATTAAAAAGGAATTAAATTATGCAGTATTGATTCAACCCCCCCCCCCCCCCCCCCCCTTCCTACTTCTAAGTACTATTGAACATTCCAACATCTACTCCTAATGGTGACAAAGGAGAAAAATCCAAAAGTAAGAAGATTGACATGAATTGCAACTTCAGTGGGTGAGATGATCATGTGGAGTCTGAATGTTTTAAAAACATGGAATCCTTAGAAGTAGGAATGAAGAATAATAACATCAATATTTATTCTTATTATTCTACCTCTTTTTCTCATGAACATGAACTTTTTTCGTCTGATTTTTTTTCAATGCAATTTCCACTTCTTATTCTAAGCATTGCCTTATTGATTCTAGAGTATCTTATCATATGGCTAAGGATAAATCCATTTTCTCTTCTCTTAATGAATGTAATACCTAATAAATATTTGTTAGTGATGATAGATCTCTTAGTGTTGTAGGGTCTGGAGTATTTCAGGTATAGAATGTTCATTTCAATGATGTATTATGTGTTCCAAGTATTTCCTACAACCTTTTATCAGTGTATCCGATCACTCATTCAGGTGAAGGTAAAACCATATATTTTTCACCTCACCAAGTTGTAATCAAGGAATTAAAAGATCATGAGCATGTCTTAGCAACTTGAATTGTTGATGATATTACTAGGTTGTACAAATTTGACAACTTTTGGTCATCATCTTTTCCATCAATTTTTGTTGATTATAGCATTGAATTGAGAAAAAATTGGCATGAAGGTTTTGGTCATCTAAAGTATCACTCATTTTGGAAACTATGTAATCAACATATGGTGATTGGTCTTCCTCTCATTTATTGCATATATGGTGTTTGTGTCAGTAGTCTTATCGATTGTTGGAAACATAATCCATTAGGGTTACTCACTTGAAGGAATATAATAGTCAAGTAATATGAACAATCATTGAGAGTCCAAGAGACATCGTGAAAGATGAATCCAAAGGTCACATTAATCGTATTTATAGATTTATGATATCAATGAAAATTTGAACCTCCATGGACTCATTTGTATATGGATTTTAACGAGAAATTAAGGCTTCCTTTCCCAATTCCCCTCAAGAAATTTTCTCAAACAATTTGTAGGCATACTATAAAAAAATTTCCTTTGTAATTTTAAATTCAATGAGTTCCATGTCTATAATTAGTTAAATATAGGTTAAAATTGGGGATTTTAACCCCTAATCTCAATTTCCTTCAATTTCCCATAAGTTTTCCCAATTCCACATAGGAATTCTCATCAAATAAGTTGCATACCTACTAAAAATTTCATCTCTATATTATAGCTCTAACCCATGTAGGCCCAGTGTTGTAGCCGCACTCTGATACCCATTTGTAACATGCTCAAAATTTTATCTAAGCCACACTACTACCATATTTCATCTCTATCATACTATATTTTTAAAATTCATTAAACCTAGTCCATTAATTCTCTGATTCCATGAATAATTATTCCCAATGAGATCTGATGCCAATATATAACAATATTCCTTACATATGATACACTTATGTAGTCCAAATAATATGCAATATCATGAATAAATTATGCATCACAGATAATAATATACATAAATATACACATGCATAACTGCTATAACCCTAAATTGCACCACACATGCATACCTAGCATTTGACCATCTTACTTGCTATTTTTGCCAAGCCATCATTGAGCAGCTCTTCTTAAAAACCATATTTTTGAAGATGTACATGCCTCGCACCAATACTGCCCGTGTACACATGCTTGTTGCACCACTAAATCTTGCGTACGTACGCTAGCTACACCATTACAACTCGCGTATACCCACAAATTTTGCAAAAATTAAAAAGTTGCAAGGAATTCGTTGAGATTATGGGTTATTGGGTATTTTTCCAACTGTCCCACCACCTATATCTCATCACCCAACTGAATAACCATGATTTTTTCATATAAAAGGAGGTGTTGGGGTCTCATTCCAAAAGGAATCATAAGAATAGTGAAACTCTGCCCATTTCACTTTCCCCCCTTGCCCCAAGAATTTGCAGCCACATTGTGAGTTTTGAGCCAGAATTCCTTATTCTTGACTTTTTCCTCCATTGCAAGCCTAATCCATTCCCTAGAGAGAGATGAAGAGGAGAAAGATACATGGAAGTGCAGTTGGAGCTTGGTGAAGAGGATCTCGGACCAGGTTTGAGGAGAAGACGCAGATCTCATTATAAGTAAACATTGTGATATTAATAAAAGGAATACTTTTTCTGTCCCGCAATATGATGTGTTCAATCTTTATATTTGATTTATGTTTTATATCTGACATCTAACTCACTAGTTCATATATAAGATACATGTCGGTAGTTTCTTGTTTGTCTTTTTGTGAATGCATGTCATTCTCGGGAGGAGACTTGTAGTCGAGGAGCAATCGAATGCAAAAGGATCGACACTGGACGCGAAGTTTACGGTAGAGTTACTGGATATTTTTACTTTGTATTTCTTATGTGAATGTGGGGTATATTCGGAGTAGTCTAAAGAGTAGGAGACTTTTAGATGGTTAGATCTGCCTACATGTTTAACCCTAACGTAGTCTCTAGGGGGGTTTTCCCTCTATAGAAGAATTGGCGACCATACTGGGGAAGCCTCTAGGGTTTTTAGGAGATATTGTTTTGGGTGTTTTAATAGGTTTTATTACCTTTTTTTTTTAGTTTTCTATAAGCTTTTTAGTCTTTAAGGGATTTTGGTCTGCCATATTAGTACTCCCTTCCTTGTCATCTTGACTGTTAGTTTTCTTTCTAAGAATTTATAGAGGTGTACGTGGCCTGTAGTGGGTCTGGATGTGTACATACATGCCCTACCTTTAGACAATCTTGGTACATACGCAGACTTCTTAAGTTTCAGTTGCATGCCTATGTCGAGAAATTTTTTCTGTAAGAAGAAGCATTCAACCTCTTCCCTGATTGAAGTCATACTTCTCAGGGGTTTCTTGATCTAGTACTGGTTTCTATTGTTACAGTCTGTAGCCTGGGTTTGACGTCAGTTTATCTTATCTTTATCAAGATTTCTTGTGTTTTCTTTGTAAGGGCTTGAGACGAGTTTGTGATTATTTTCTGATTAGCTTGTTTAGTATCATCAGTGACTCCCTGTGATCTGTCGTAGACCTAAAGTCAGTGGTCTTGTTGTTGGCATAGGGGCAGACCCAGGGTTAAAATCTACAACAATGTACCAACTAAACCCTAACTACTGGCCCTTTCAGCAACACCTGTGAGGCAGATGAAGTCTCACCCAAGGTAGAGGCAGGGGTGGTTGCAGGACTCAAATGTTTGCAACCTTAAATGGGACATAGATCTGTGATTCTAATACTTTACAGAGCACTCAATAGTTAACATTCATCAATATTTAGTCTTAGTTACAGTGTGGTTAAACCCTAATTACAAACCATCGTAGTATTCAACCAAATCTAGCATCTAGCAACATTTAGCATGATGAAACAGATCAGATCTAGTAGATTCAAGCACTAAGCATGTGTATATAAGTCAGATCCCACATCCATACATATCATTAAGCACTAAACATCAACATATCATTCATCTATATTAAATCACTAATCACATTAACATATAAACATATCAATACATCGCACAAAGTAGAGAAACACAACATGTACGTGGTTCACCCCCACCCTGGGGCTACGTCCACCAAATATTCTCTTCTTTATTAGCTTCTTCAATTGGTTACATTCACAGAGCCTCAAAAACCCTACTCTGCAGAGGATAGGAGATCTGTGCAGCTCACTAAATCCTCCTTCCCTGAGTAGATTTAAGCACATAACCTTCCTCAGTTTCCTGCAATGACTTTCACTTAGCTCTGCAAGTCTCACACAATATGCACAAAGTGCTTAAAACTCTTGATCACACAGATCCAACTCTAGAACTTATCCAACTTGAAACTGCCTCTTCTTACATTTCCTAACATTCTATTTATACATTAATAAATAGGCCTAAGCATGGGTAAACCCATGGGTCGACATTCCCATACCCATTACATAATCCCAAATCCCAAAAAGGGCCCTAAAAGGGGCCAAGATCCCACTTTCTCTGCTTCATCTTGTGCTCTGCCTTCGACAACCTATCAAAGTCCCAAAATCAGGTCAAACATGACCAAGAATCCTAAAAACATGGTCAAGGGACAACAGGCCCCCAACACTCACCTGTGACTCGTCCCGAGTCACTCTGATCGGACTAGTTTTTCTTTGAAAGCCTCGATCTTGGCTTGAGCTTCTTCGACTTGTTGTTGTGCCATAACCTCTTGTTCAACAAACTCTTGTATGAATTCTTCATTGATAGGTCCCTCTAGGCATTGTTCAACTGCAGTGATGACTTTCTCCAGTTCTACTCCTCGGCCTTCGATCTCTGTGAATAGTTGGTAAGCCTTATCTTGTACAGGTTGGAGTCTTTGAGTTACTTCCATAAATTTTCTTTAAATAGTGTGGACCTGCTGTTGGGCAGTTCACTGCTCTTGGGATCGCTTCATTCTTTCCACATCTGATAGGGGCTTTAGCTGTGCCTGTATCGTTTCTGCTTGATACTTCACCTCTTGGAGTTGTGACTCCAGTGCCTTTAGTTCTGGATTCTCAGTTAGTTTCTCATAGGTCTGGGCATTGCGATCAATAAGTTGCTTACATTCCATGGAAAGGGCCTTTATTCTCTAAAATTCACTTTGAGGAGTTGCTTCTCTTTGATCCCTCACATCCTACGGGGTGTTGGGCACTGTGAGGAGCTCTAAGTCTGTTATTCGTTGCTATAGTTGTTGGATAGCTTCCTCAAGTTTCTCTACTTGATGCATAATTCGATCTTCTGCTTGTAGCTCTAATCTTGTCATAGAGAGGAGTGCTCTATTGATTGCTTCCTTCAATTCAAGTTGCTATGAGAGAAATTGTTCTCTTTCTTGTTGCATCTGTACTTTATCTTCTTCAAACTTTACCTGGAGAGAAACCTTCTCTTGATCTGCAACTCTATGTTGTTCTATGAGTACACCTTGTACTTTCTTCAAGGCCTGGGTGGCTTTCTCTGCTTCTTCTTGAGAATGACTAAGGAGAGCTTCAATCACATCAGCTAGTCGGTGGAGTTGGTCTGGCTCATCTCCCAACTCTGGTTCTCCTGATGGCTGGGGAGTAGTGTAGACTACACGGTTGGAATAAAGGGTCTGTTGTACCCCTCAGAGTTTGACCTCAATTCTATCATAGATTTCCTCCTGCTTAGCTTCCTATTTCTCCACGATTTCCAGTGAAGTGTAATTGAGAGTTGCGATGATGAAGTCAAAATCATTGGTAGTAAGGACAGTCTTCATCTTGGTCACAGTGGCTTTCAATTTCTTCTAGGAAGAAGGTTTCAGGGGAGAAACCTTCCTCTTCTTCATGGGATCAACCTCATCTCTAGGCAGTGTTACTTCACCTAGCTTCTGTTCATCTCCTTTGCCATTTAACTCTTCTACTTTGTCATCACACCCTCAGTCAGGTGATACTGAAGTAGTATTTCCTGAGGCACTGCTTAATTCTTGGACCTCTTTGGTCTTCTTTGTTCTTCTGGGCCCATGTGTATCATGTTCTTTATGCATGGTCTCTGGGATTTCAGGGTCAGAAATCTCTGCGGGGTTTGTGGGAAGAAGGAGGTCTGCAGACTAGTCCTTAGTGATCTCCTATAGGTCTTCTTCCATGAGCTTGTAGTATGAATGAAGATGCTCCTTATGTTCATTGGCTCGCGCTGTAATGTAGATGAAGTTTAAATATATGCATAAATTAATCATGGGTTAGAACCTATGTAGGGTGTTCAGAGTCAAATGAGGTCCATATTTGATGGCTTGCTTCAACTGTAGTTAATAGGTGTGAAAAACAGTGTTCAACTGCCACTGTTTGTTCATATCACTTGAGTACCAAAGGTTAGTGAACTTCATAGAAAGTGGCTCAAATGGTTCAATATCCGAGAAGGTAGCACCTTCTGGCATCTCCCAGGAAACAAAGGCGATGAGGATCAGGAGCCAACTAAAGTGAAACTCGTATCTCTAATCATGTTCTTTGCGACAGTCTAGTTCTAGCTGATTAACTAGGTACTTCACCTAGTTCATCTGCATGACTTCCACGCACTTCCCTGCGAGGTCAACAACAAAGCCTATGACCTGCATAGGTCTATTATTCCTTACTAACTTTCTGGCTATTAGTTGGTAGTATTGGCACAATGCGTTGTTCTGGATGGAGGCCACCTTGTAACCTTGCGTTCCATTTTCAACATCGTTGTATGTATCTTTGATCTTCTGTGTTAGCATGTGATCTGTGGCTTTTCTTGGATAGAACTCGTATGAGTTGGTTCCTTGCATACTTAATCCTGTGATCCTATGGGTCAACATTGGATCAACTGTAATCTTGTGGTCTAGCCATAAGTAACTTCCATGGTAACATGAAAGAAATATCTTGACACAGGTGTTCACTTCTTGGTGCCCTCCAAAGTGTGTGATCTTCATGATATTTAACACAGTGGACTACGCGAGGTTCATCATACATGGTTGGGGGATTATCTTTGAGTTCTTCCCCTTCATCTTGGTTAGGTATTTGTACAGAGCGAGCATGCTATAGTTCTTGTGATCTCCAAGGTTGAAGTCACTGAACTTCAATGTTGTGATCTTGTCCTGTTGTGCGTGAAATGCGCGTATCCCCTTCAGGAGGTACGTAGTAATCATGCAGTACTCGAAATATCTTGGCATGCTATCTCAACTCACTGTGCCGACCAGAGGCAAGATGTAATCAGGCAATATGGATGGGATCAACTTCGCATTGGCTAGGTCATCTCTATGTTTGGTTCTCTTTTCCGCTGATGGTCGGGATGATCCAGCTCCGCAAGAAGTCGACAAAGAGGCTTGCACTCCCCGCATCGATGACACTTGAATACTTGCAGACATTTCTCTTTTAGACATTACTCTTTCAGTCATTATGTCAATGATAACTTCTTTGACAATTTTCTCTGCAATGCTAAGCTCATTCGACATGCACACTAGTGGTTCAATATATCGGGTTCGAAGAGTAACTGCTCAATGCAATGGGATGAATGGAAATAACACGATGATCACTGTGTGAAATCAACTCGTCTGCGGACTAATATTCAAGGTTAGCAAAAGTGTTCTCATTACGTGGTGCAATGGGATAAATAGATAACTTGGAAACAGATCTCTTGCAACGGGTGAGAAGCCTTCATTAACTCAGTTCTATGCGTTATGGCGCATTCCCAATGGTCTAGTGGTGAAATTTCTAATCATAAATGCCTCTCTACCCATTTGGGTCATCGGTCTAATGGTTATACTATCCCCAACAACTATATTGCTTCGCCATGGCGAAGTGCCATGTGATGTTGTTTTGATATTCTGACAAAGTTCCAATTTTGTAAATTTTCCTTTTGCGAGGTTCCCTCTAAAACCTTTTGTAAATTTTCAATTTTACATTTCTTCTTACTTAGTTTTCTAGCCTTCTTTCCAATGACTTTTGTCTCAGAATTCCTTTTTCCATTCTGATTCTTATCCTCTTTTGGTAGAGTAACTTCGTGCTGGTGAGATTATTTCCTAGAAATCAACGGTAATACTTCGTCTGTATCTGGAATAGGTACTTCAGTCTTCTGCGAATCTTCTAGTGTTCTTCCTACTTCAACATCCAAGTATCTGGTCTTAAATAGCTTCGCTTGGTTCTATTGTTCTTCAATCAAGTGTGCGATCGTCCTAGTCATGAAATATTTTAACTCTTGCTTCTTTCTCTCTATGATTTCTTCTTCTTTCCTTTTGGCCTGATCTCCTTCAATCCAAGGTTTTCCTAGTAGCATAGAAAATGGAGTGTTGTTCTCAATAAATTTAACAACTTCAAATTATTCCTCTGTCGAAGTTCCATTGGCATTCATAGATTTCTGGGTAAGTCTTCCACATAGGGTTATCAGCTTTCCTCTGAATAATCCTATTCCTCTTAATGAAGGAATCATGGCAGGATTTCCTATAATTTCCCAAGTTCTTTTTATCATGATATTCACCTATGTTTCCTCATCCAGAACATAGTCAATGTCGAAGTCTCCTATTCTTTCTTCAATGCAGTCATTTTCTTTGAATATCTCTGATAAGTTGATATATCGGTGGTCATTCATGGTTTCTTTCATCTGTAGCAATACTTTTTCTAATTCTTTCTGGGGTTCCGTCATACTCTTAGTTGCTTGACCTTTCTCATGGTCTTCTTGTCTCATTATCATCCTTTCAACCTTAGCAATCATTCTAGGGAAATCCAAAACTTCATGGTCCATAGCTTTGCAACAGAGGCAACTAGGTCTTCTTCCAGGGCATTCCTTAGCCATATATCTTAGTTTTCTACAACTGTAACAAAGGGTTAATCCTCTCTTTCTCTTAAATGATCCCCAACCTTTCATGTACTATGCACTAGGATCATGGTAGATAACTTGCAAAAAATTCTTTCTAGGATCCTGCATCTATTTGTTAGTCCAAACATTCTCTCTATGCATAGGTATAACATATCTTTCACTATTCTTATCAAATCTACTCATACCAAATATTCTTTCATTTATCAATGCCCTAGTTTTCAAGCTAGGACAAATCTTATCAAACATACCTAGATCCATACTTTAGAAACAAAAATTTTCACTAATCTTATCTTCAGCAGAGAACAAAGCTTCCATATATAAAACATTTTACTATTCTTACCTCTATCAAAGCACAGAGCTTGCAGATCTTACCTCTTTTCTTTAGGTCAGGCTTCTTTTCTTAGCACAGAGATTCACAGATCGAGTAGAATACTGCGCACTAGAGTGACAGATCTACGCACAAATCTTTCATTTTCAGGTCAAATCTTCGCACAAAGCTTCTTTTTCCTCAGTTCCCAACAATCACAGTTTCAGGTCCCAGTAGCATAACCATTTGTTGGCACAGGGGCAGACCTAGGGTTCAACGCTACAACAACGCACAAATAAAACCCTAACTACCGACCCTTTCGAAAACACCTGCTAGGCAGATGAAGTCTCACCTGAGGTAGAGTTAGGGGTGGTTGCAGGACTCAGATGTTTGCAACCTTAGCTGGGACACAGATATGTGATTCTAATTCTTAACAGAGCACTCAACAATTAACATTCATCAATATTCAGTCTCAGTTACACCGCGGTTAAACCCTAATTACAGAGCATCGCAGTATTCAACCAGATCTATCATCTAGCAACACTTAGCACGATGAAACATATCATATCTAGAAGATTTAAGCACTAAGCATGTGTATATAAGTCAGATCCAACATCCATCCATATCATTAAGCACTAAGCATCAACAGATCATTCATCTATAATAAATCACTAAGCACATTAACATATAAACATATCAATACATTGCACAAACCAGAGAAACACATCATATACATGGTTCACCCCCACCCTGGGGCTACGCCCACCAACTCTTCTCTTCTTTATTATGTTCTTCAATCAGTTATATGCATAGAGCCCCGAAAACCCTACTCTGCAAAGGACAAGAGATTTTTGCATCTTGCTAAATCCTATTTCCCCGAGTATATCTAAGCACACAACCTTCCTCGGTTTCCTGCAATGACTTGCACTTAGCTCTGCAAGTCTCACACAATATGCACAAAGCTCTTACAACTCTTGATCACATAGATCCAAATCTAGCACTTAGAAAACTTGCAACTTCCTCTTCTTACATTCCCTAGACTTCTATTTATACATTACAAAATAGGCCTAAGCATGGGTAAACCCATGGGCCGACATTCCCATACCTGTTACATAATCCCAAATCCCAAAAAGGGCACTAAAAGGGGTCAAGATCCCGCGATCTCTGCTTCATCTTGCGCTCTGCCTTCGACAGCCTATTATAGTCCCAAAATCAGTTCAAACATGACCAAGAATCCTCAAAACATGGTCAAGGGCCAACACTTGTCTTGTCTTCACTTTTTCCTTTTTACTTGCTTTATAAGAAAATAAAAAGAAGTCATTTCAAGTTTCTTATTTTGAAGCATAAAAAAAAAAAATATTTCATTTCTTTGTTTGGTAAGTAGTTAGGTTAGTTGTCTTTAGTTGTCAAGAATAAGAGTGATTTCTTAAGTTCTTTACTGAATTCTTAGAATACGAAGTAGCTCATAGTCGAGCAAAATCTTGTTTTGGGCTTTTCTTTTAAAAGATCTTAGAAAGAGTAGTTATGAAAAGTTGGTTAAAGAGTTTGAATTTGCAAATCTTTATTTGTCAAAAAGAAGTAGTTTTCTTTTAGTTTCATTTAATGCTCTTCTCTTTCGTCTCTTAAAATACACCACTAGTTTCATTTCCATTTCCTTAACTTAAGACAAGCCACTTAAAATTAACGCTTAATCTAAAATTAACTAGACATTTTATGTTTGTATGGTCAACCAACTAGTTTAGGATTAGGGCCTTGAATTGGGTTGGAGAGGAAACTCTTCAAGGTCATTAAAACAACATTGGATTCTGAGTTAGGGAGTGTTGAAGTTCAGTAAATGTAAAAGTTATCCATCACCCCCATATAATACATGGGATAAACAAGAGTTTGCATGCATAAAGGTAGAGGAGATAACCCCTTGAAAGACAGACCAAGCATAGTGGGGAATGCATATAGAGGGCTTGTCGTGGAATTTTGTCAGTCGCATTTTGCACAGATCTTCATGGATATCGAATCCATTTGAGGTTTTCAGTTGTCTTCTGGACCACTTTCTTTCGATATCCTCGATAGGTTTCAGGCTTGATACCCTACTCATTGCGTTCTACCCGATTGTCAATTGTACCTGCCTGGTGATTGTTTGTGAGATGGAAACTTAGTTGCCTTTATTTTAAGGACTTACACAGGTGACTGTGGGGGTATACCATGGTACCTAGGGAAGAAATCGGGCCACGCTCTAGAGGTATGAATATTTTGGTCCCTGTCTGCAAGCTCTTCTAATTCTGAGTCTTCTGAGGTTTCCTCACAGTCTATTCAACCATTGGTTGAGAAAGTGGTAACGCCAATGCAGTCATCGGCTGATCCTACTCCTCTTTTGGGGGGTGAGATGCCTTTATACCATGTATTCTTACAGTCTATTCATCCATTGGTTGATAAAGTGGTCACACCGATGTAGTCATCGATTGATCCCACTCCTCTTTTGGGGGGCAAGGTGCCTTTAGACCATGTAGTATCGCAGACTATTTAGCCATTGGTTGAGAATGTGGTCACGCCGATACAATAGTTGGCTGATCCCACTCTTCTCTTGGAGACTAATGTGTCTACCGATTATGTTTTTAACATTTCTAGTTTAGTACTTTCAGAACAAGGGGGCATTCTGCTCGCTTCGAGCACACCCCCTCCAAGCCCTAGGATGGTTTCCTCTGATTGGAATGACCTTGTTGAGCCTCGTCTTCCTTCTTCTACACCTTTTCAAATAAGGGTTGAAGTTAATTCAACAAACATTTATCGATGTACTGTGGATGAAGGAGCCTCTACAAGTATTTTACCCTCCTCGGTTTGGAAATTCTTTGGATCTCCCGAGCTTGTGTCTACTTCGCATGAGTTGTTGGATTTTGACAGATATCCTAGTGAATATTTGGGGATTCTTTCTCAATTCCCTATCTCATTAGGTGGGAATATTTTCCTTATCGATTTTATAGTGGTACAAGGCCCGTTAGATTTCAATATACTTCTTAGGCGTGATTATGTATATGCTATGAACTTCGTGGTGTCTACGCTCTTCCGGATGATGATTTTCCCTCATAATGGAAGCATTGTCACTATTGACCAACTGACATTTGATAATCACCATCCTAATTTGATGTTATTTCAGCCTTCCCCTTTATATGTTCCTAGTGTTTGTGTAGAATCTACCCCACCACGGGTTAATTATGCAGCGTCTTATCCTCGATGTTCAATTTCTTCTGAGAAGGAACCTGTGCAATCATGTTTTCCTTCTCGAGACTTGGTCTCATCAATTGATCCATTGGTTTATCCAATGGGGGCATGGGATCCCTTGCTTTCCCCTCTTGGTCCAAGTGATATTGAGTCTCCCTCTGAGTCAGATCCCATTGTTTGTTGATCCTCAAGCCCTCGTGCTTGTGATTCTTCATTGATAGACTCTGCCAGTCTTGGCCAGAACCTCCATCATCATATGAAATATGGTCAGTTTACTTCACCCTTTGAGACTGTCGACCCTCCTTGTTCGCAGGATTTCTCAGATATCCAATTTCTTTCTGATGAGGCTATCCTTGAATCCATGACTATGATTTCTATACCGTGTGAGGACTTACACCATGGTTTGTGTTTTCTTCCCTTTTGGGAGACTTTCCAAGTTGACTATCGAAGAGACTCTTCCCTTTTGGGAGACTTTCCAAGTTGACTATCGAAGAGACTCTTGGTATGTGCCTAGCAGTGGGCTCTACCTAAACCAGTTCCATGCATGAGTCGTAGCCCCCTGGTGTCTTCTTTAATCCATTTTCAGACTCTCTAAGCATGAAAGGATTTTTGAGCGATATTGTTGTCCTTCATGCTCACCAAACTAAAACTTGAAGGCACATCTGTCCGGCGATAGTTTACCCATTTTTCTATCTAGATAGTCAATTGTACAAACAAAGGTATGCTATAGGAACTTTGTTTTGCTAGAAGAGTATTCTTAGGTATAAGTTTAGCCCTTTTTCAGTCTTGAGGGACTAATTTTACGAAAAAGGAACCCCCATAGAGTCCATAGTTAAGCTCTTTTCAGACTCCTTAAAATTGAAAAGATAGTCGAGTGACCTTGTTGTTTCACACTCGTTAATTGGTTCAGAAAAACATCTACTAGCATGAGCTTACCCCTTTTTTCGGCCTGTATATTAAGGAGGAAACTGTATGCCTTGATATTTTCATCTCACCAGGACAGTTCTCCTAAGTAGATTTTGTACTTTTTTGGGCTAAGGAGACTAAATCTAGAAAAAGGTTACAAGTACATAGTTAAGATTTTTTCAGA
>CBVK0100872948.1:0-31620 GCA_900067695.1 Picea abies | reverse complement strand
TTGGCAGGCGCGCGGGTTTTGCACCCCACAGCCGCGCATATGCGCCCGATGTACGAAGATATGGCGCGCATGCGCTCGTTTTCCATGGGCGCGATGCGCTTTTGAATTTTTTAGCCAATTTTGTATAGTTTTGGCCCTTTTGTTGTGCTGTGGAGTTAATCCTTGTGCCATGAATAACTGTTTTTCTGTGTTGATGATGCGGAGTTCTTGTCGCCCTGTGCGGACGAAATTTTAGTGACAACAGTGTGCTTATGGTCATTTTATTCTCTCCATTATGCATTTTATTTAATACTATGTTGAATGTATGACTTTAGGTTGAATGCTTGAAGTCTGAGAGAGAGAGAATGAGTTTCAATTGTTTCTTTTCCTGAGTGAGAGAAGTTCCTGCAAGGAGTGCAGTGAAACGTCCGCAAGGTGTGCGTTGACAAGGGTTTTGAGTTTTATCTCAGAAATCTCAAGAGGGATATCGTTGTTCTCATTCCAGTAGAAGTGCAGGTGAAGCACTGAAGTTGTGCAAAGTGTGTGTAGTCTATTTGATGCCTTAGAACTTATCCACTAAGGTTGAGGAGGGAAATATTATTGTTGCAGGGAGTGCATAGAATTGAAAGATCAAATACCTAGAAGTATTTGATAGATTTTCGCAAGGAGTGCGTGTAGGAGTTCTTTCAAGGTTCGAGTTTCCAGAGAAATATCAGGAGGTTTATCACCTTTGGAAGTACTCAAAGGGATACAGAGATTGAAAACGTCATGTAGAAGTTAAGTCTCAATGAGAGAACACTGGTTCATTTCGCAGAAGTTGTCAAGGAGGGAACGAGCGGTTGAAATTCTCCGAGGAGAGCTCATGAAGTTGCAAGGACTGTAGAATCCAGAAAATATGCAAGGTGTATAGGGTGGAAAAACCCATCACTTTGGTATTGGGAATCAACATGGACCGTTGATTGTGATAATGGAGCCGTCAGATCATTTCAGAATTTGGGATTTCAAAGTGTTATGGGAACAGTAGTTGGAGGCTTGTTCAAGTCCTGAAAGCTGAGAAGAAGGACAGGTGGCGAGAGTCCACATCAAATATAGAAATCATTTGAGTGGAAAGGTGGTGTGTCTTCATCAAATAGGCAGAGTCAAACCTTATTGACCGTTTCGAGGTTTTGGAGGTTGAAGAGCTGGGAGCCTTGCATCCAGATTCGTGAAGCCACGAAGTTTGAAATTCCGACGAAGTGAAAATAACATTGGGAAGCCAACCTTTGTTGAATGCATTGGAATTCAGCATTTTGGGTTTTGGAGGTTGTAGAGACAAGAACTCTCGACAATAGATATCACAAAATTGAGAAACCCAAAGTCCCGGTTCGACGAAGGGTGCGATCTTACTGAGATCGGGAGACTTGAGTGGTGATTTATGGTTGATCACACAGGGCATACTCAAAAAGGACCTGTGGATACACTGTCAACTCTGTTTGACTCTGTTTGTATATTGCAGACAGAGGAAGCAAGAGGAGAAAGAGTACTCTGATACACATCAAGTTTGGTATCACAGTTGCATAATGAGTCTTTTCTTTTTGTAGAAAAGATAACAGAGGAACATTTCGCAGCCATGCCACTGAGAAGAAGAGACAAGCCAATGCCTATTCCAACAATGGAGAGGGAAATGCATGAACTATGTGCCAAGCTTGATGCCATGGAGACAACACAGAGGCACACAGTTGACGCTAGGGATTTCAGCGAGATTGAAAGTGAAAATGAAGATGGACACGAAGGAGAAGAATTCACAGTCGAGGATGCTGCAGATGAACAACTATTCTGGGTTGTTGCAAGGATAGGTTCCAGGGAAAAGATGGAGATTCCCATGTATGAAGAGATTTTAGACTGGATTAGAGCTCTGGATAAATACTTTGACTATGAGGATGTCAAGGAATATAAGAAGGTCAAACATGCTATCACTAGACTTAAAGGGCATGCAACACTATGGTGGGATGAACTGCAGGTTGACAAATGCTACAAAGGCAAGCAGAAAATCAAAAGATGGGATAGAATGGTTTCGAAGATGAAGGCCAAGTTTATACCCAAAGATTATCAAATCACTCTATTTCAAGAGATGCAAAATTTGAGACAGAAGTTGATGTTAGTGAAAGAATACACTGAAGAGTTCTATAAGATAAACATCAGGGCAGGTCATCGGGAAAGCGACGATGAAAAGGTTTCCAGGTACATGAACGGTCTGAGATATGACATTCAGAATGAGATGAGCATGATGACCCTTTGGATTGTAGAATATGATTATCAGATGGCTCTGAAGGCTGAAGAGAAGCTGAGCTGAAAATAAGGTCAAAGAGGCTGAGGTAGAAGTCAAGCCAGAGGCAAGACAATTGCCCAAGATAGAACTTAGAAACCTAAAGAAGAGGGGAAGAAACCTCAAACTCACACTGAGAGAGGTGGAAGCTCACAGAGAGGGCAGTATGCTGACAAAAATACTTTTCCTCAAGCTAGAGGAAGAGGAAGAGGCCGAGGAGGTGAAATAAAATGTTTTGTTTGTGGGAAAAATGGACACAAAACTTATGAGTGTCTAGACAGAAAGAAATAAGGTGGTGAGACTCACATTTCCAAAGCTCAAGGACGGAATGTTGAGGCAGAATATGCTGAGGGAAGAAGATCCTTAATGATGAGGAAAGTTCTCTTAACGCCAGAAAAGGAGGTAGAGAACCCAACCCAAAGGAACAGTCTGTTTCAGACTTCTTGCAAAACAAAAGACAGAGTATGCAAAGTCATCGTGGACAACGGTAGCACAAACAATCTCGTTTCTACAGAGATGGTAGAAAATATGGAACTGGAGACTATCGTACATCCAAGCTCATATAGAGTTTCATGGCTACAAAAAGGACATCAGGTAAATGCCACTAAACAATGTTTAGTTGAATTTAAAATAGGAGGATATAAGGATGAAATATTGTGTGATGTCATTTCCATGGATGTTTCTCATCTATTTCTAGGTATACCATGGCAATATGATAGGAATGTGGTTCATGATGGGAGAAAGAACACATACACCCTGGAGAAGAATGGTAGAATGCACATGTTGTTGTTGATTAAGGACAAAGAAGTAAAACCAGAGGTGAGCAACACTATACTTCTCATGAGTGGGAAGGAACTTCTTAATGAGGTTAAGAAGAAGGAAGACATGCAATTTGTTGTGGTCAGGAAGCCTATAATTGTTTTGACCAGTACAATAGTGGATGATTTACTAGAGGAAATCCAGGAGTTGTTGGAAGAGTTTTCTAATATAGTAGTGGACGAACTACCTTGTTCATTGCCACCGATTAGGAGTATAAGCCATCACATTGATCTTATACCTGGAGCCAGTTTAATAAACAAAGCAATGTACAAATTGACGCCACAGGAGAATGAAGAAGTTAAGAGGCGGGTCTAGGATTTAATGGACAAAGGATTGATTAGAGAGAGATTGAGTCCATGCGTTGTTCCAACAGTGCTCAGCCCAAAGAAAGATAGAGGCTGGAGGATGTGCACAAACTCAAGAGAAATCAAGAAGATCACCATCAAGTACAAATTTCCATTGCCAAGGATGGATGATTTGATGGATTGCTTGAGTGGTGAAAGATTTTTTTCAAAGATTGATTTGAAAAGAGGATATCATCAGATTCACATGAGAGAAGGTGATGAATGGAAGACAACATTCAAGACAAATGAAGGGTTGTATGAATGGCTTGTTATGCCATTTGGCTTAACAAATGCACCCAGTACTTTCATGAGGTTTATGAGTGAAGTCTTGAAGGATTTCATTGGGAAATTTTCCATTGTATATCTTGACGATATATTAATTTTTAGCAAGACAGAAGAAGAACAATTGAAACATTTAGCTGTAGTGATGAAGAGATTATAGCAAGAGAAATTGTTGCTTAATATGAAGAAATAGTCGTTCATGAAGAAATAACTCATTTATTTGGGTTTTTTTATCTCTGCAAATGAGCTGAACATGGATCCAGAAAAGGTGAATGCAATTAAGATTTGGCCATCACCAAATAGTGTGTTTCAAGTTTGAAGATTCCATGGTTTAGCTATCTTTTACAAGAAATTCATACGAAATTTCAGTGGAATTAGTGCACCAATGATGGATACGGTGAAGAAAAGACATAAATCTTTTCACTGGACAGAGGAAGCAGAGAAGAGTTTCAACCTGCTGAAGAAGAAGATCACTGAGCAACCAATTTTGGTTTTGCCTGATTTCAGTAAGACATTCTAGGTCAAGTGTGACGCGAGTGGATATGCAATTGGAGAGGTCTTGAGCCAAGAAAATAGGCCGATCACGTACTTCAGTGAAAAAATGAATGAAGCGAAGGTTAAGTACTCCACGTATGACAAAGAATTCTATACGGTCATACAAGAGCTAAAGAAATGGAGACATTATTTGGTCCCTAAGGATTTTGTTTTGTATAGTGATAATCATGCTTTACAATTCGTGACTCAATAGGAGAAGTTGAACCAAAAACATGTTAAATGGGTTGAGTTCATCCAAAATTTTACTTTTGTAATTAAGCATATTTCTGGAACTGCTAACAAAGTTGTTGATGCTTTGAGTAGGAAATGTTTTCTTATGTAGGAATTCAGAGTCAAAACTTTGGGTTTTGATAACCTCAAAGAAATGTACAGATATGACCCAGATTTTAAAGAAGCGTATGAGGCATTTGAGAATCCAATTCTTAGGGATAGAAGCCAGTGGACCGAATATATGATCCAGGATGGATTATTATTCAAGGGAGATCAATTATATATTCCAAAATGCTCCATGAGGGAGAATTTGCTGAAGGAAAAACACAGTGGAGGATTGGTCGGACACTTCAGTCATGATCAGACGTTCTCAAAGTTGAATGGATCATATTTTTGGCCAGGGATGAGGACATATGTTAAGAAATTTGTGGACAAATGCAGAATGTTTTAGCACAAAAGGAAAGAGGCAGAACACAGGGTTATACCAGCCATTACCCATACCTAAGAGGTCATGGGATGCAGTGAGCATGGATTTTATATTGGGACTGCTAAGAACACAAAGAGGATGTGATTCGATCTTTGTGGTAGTCGACAGATTTTCCAAGATGGCACATTTCATATCATGCCAGAAAACCAGTGACCCAACTCACATTCCGAATCTGTTTTTCAAAGAATTCATCGGACTTCACGACTTTCCCAGGAGTATCATTTCTGATCGGGATACTAAGTTCGTGGGACATTTATGGAGGACTTTGTGGAAGAAGTTGGGGACAAGTTTGTCTTTTAGCTCAATGTATTATCCTCAGATGGATGGAAAAACAGAGGTCGTGAACAAAATCTTGGGGGACTTGTTGAGGATCTTAGTGACTGAACACCACAGTCAGTGGGATCATATTCTACCACAGGTGGAATTCTCTTATAATGATTCTATTAATAGAAGCACAGGGCCGAGTCCATTCCAAATTGTATATGGAATGCAGCCAAGAGGAGTATCTGAATTGAAATATTCAGAACAAAATGAATTCAGAAGTGCTAGTGCAGAGGATTTTGCAGAAGCAATGAAGGAGCTTCATAGCCGAGTCAAGGAGCGATTGCAGAATTCAAGTCGAGAATATAAGCGTAGAGAATATCAACACAGGCAAGAACTTCAATTTGAAGTTGGTGATCTAATTCTTGCACATATGAGGAAGGAAAGGTTCCCAAGAGGAACATATAACAAACTGAATATGAAAAACATTGGACCATGCAAGGTCGTGAAGAAATTTGGGACAAACGCATATGAGATTGAATTACCCGATGGGATCAGAATTTCACCCATATTCAATGTTGTGGATTTGTACCCATACAGATATGAAGAAGTAGGGGCAGAACATGAACAAAAATAAGTTCAATGGGAAAAATAGATGCCTGTAGCTGAAAAGTCATAGATGGAAAGCATAATTGACAAGAGGGTCAGCAAGAAGACCAGGAGGAAAGAGTATTTTGAATACCTAGTCAAATGGAAAGGACATCCAGTTGAAGATGCCAGTTGGGAAGGTGAATCAGAAATTCAAAAGCATGGACAGACCGTGCAAGAGCTCATGAACATGAGTTCATGAAAAATTTCAAGCGAGGGAGTATGATGCAGGAGAATTGTAAGCAGTCAAGTGAGCATGGAGGTGAAAGACAGCTGGAAAGCACAACACACATTTTTCATGTTTTTCATGTTTGAAAGTTTAAGGGAGCGGATATAAATGCAATAGCTAAAAGTGTAATTTCATTTATGTCTGGTTGTTGAAAACAGATCGTGAGCGATTGCTCTCATCTGTCAATTGTATTAAGGAATTTAAGCCTAGTTATTGAAAGTAGGTAGGTTTGAATTAATATATTAGACAGTTTAAAGAGTAGGAGGGAAAATGGATATAGACACCCTCACCATTGTATCATTGTATTATTGTATCATTAGCATAGAGAAGAAGAAGAGAGATGTAGCAGAGAGTTGAAAGGAGAAGTCCATGTACAGGAGATTTGAATTAATATATGAAGTTTTTAATCATATTTCATGGTGTTATGATGTTTTTTGTTTATACATGGTGAATGGTATGCTTATGGTAATTTTATTCTCTCCATTATGAATTTTCTTTAATATTGTGTTGAATGTATGACTTTATGCTGAATGTTTGAAGTCTGAGAGAGAGAGAATAAGTTTCAATTATTTCTCTTCCTGAGTGAGAGAAGTTCCTGCAAGGATTGTAGTGAAACGTCCGCAAGTTGTGCGTTGACAAGGGTTATGAGTTTTATCTCAGAAATCTCAGGAGGGATACTAGTGTTCTCATTCCAGCAGAAGTGTAGGTGAAGCACCGAAGTCATGCAAGGTGTGCGCAGTCTAGTAGAGGCCTTAGAACTTATCCGCTAAGGTTGAGGAGGGAAAGATTGTTGTTGCAGGGAGTGCTAATAATCGAAAGATTAAATACCCAGAAGTATTTGATAGATTGCCGCAAGGAGTGCGTGCATGCATTATTTCAAGGTTCGATTTTCCAAAGAAAGCTCAGGAGGGTCAACACCTTTGGAAGTACTCAAAGGGAGACAAATATTGAAAACATCTGGCAGAAGTTAAGTCCCAGTGAGAGAACACTGGTTCATTTTGTAGAAGTTGTCAAGGAGGGAACGAGCGGTTGAAATTCTCTGAGGAGAGCTCGTGAAGTTGCGAGGACCGTAGGATCCAGAAAAGCTGCAAGGTGTATAGCTTGGATGAAACCATCACTTTGGTATCAGGAATAAACTTGAACCGTTGATCGTGATAGTGGAGCCATCAGATCATTTCGGAATTTTGGATTTCGAAGTGTTAGTGGAACGGTAGTTGGAGGCTTCTTCAAGTCCTGAAAGCTGAGAAGAAGGACACGTGGCGAGAGTCCACGTCAGAGATAGAAAGCATTTGAGTGGACAATTGGTGTGTCTTCATCAGATAGGCAAATTCAATCTTTGTTGATCGTTTCGGGGTTTTGGAGGTCAAAGAGTTGGGAGCCTTGCATCTGGATTTTTGAAGCCATGAAGTCTGAAATACCGAAAAAGTGAAAATCCCATTGGGAAGCCAACCTTTGCTGAACACATTGGAATTTGACATTTCGGGTTTCGGAGGTTGTAGAGATAGGAACTCTCGACAACAGGGATCGTGAAATCATGAAACCTGAAGACCCGTTTCGACGAAGGGTGAGATCTTACTAATATCGAGAGACTTGAGTGGTGCTTTGTGGTTAATCACACAGGGCATACTCAAAAAGGACCTGTGGATACATCGTTGAGAGTGTGTGGGATTCCCTATGGAGGAACCGAAGAGTCAATGAGACTTAAGGGGTAGAATTAGAAGATCCTGAGAGGACCTCGTCTTGAGGGTTCGGGGGTCTGCATCAGAGGGGAAGATAAAAATATGGAAACCTTCCAACAAGCCAACCCAACCAAATCATCATAGAAAATATCTCGGTGTCGGTTCCATTATATCAAGTCCCATGCTCCTTGTCGATTTCAACGATCCAATTCTAGCTATTCCTAGTGCTCGTTCGATTCTTTCTAGTGCCCACTCGATAGTGAGTGTAAGGGTTGTGGCTGGCAATTGGTGTTCTTGGCCTTGAAAAAAAAATCATTTTATAGGTTGGATGATGAACAATAGTATCCTCGACATAGCATCATTAATCTAGAGTATATCGATCCCATCCCTGATCACTCGCCTACCCGCCTATCTATATGCTCTAACAACACATACATAAATGTGGGGAGGAATAGCAGAAGTAACAATGGCCTTGCTTTCTAGTATTACCCATGCACATACACAAACACCCATTTCATGCAGGTAGGCATGCGTAGAAAAGAATGCATAATATCGATGGATGGGGATAGGAAGGACAAGTTCTAGTTCCGGGACAACGAGCACCACACAGAAACTCACATGCACAAGAGTTTCATGCCTTCCATCTACAAAAAAGAAACAAAAATGATTCAAATGGATGGCGGGACTAGGCGAAATCCCCCCTCATAGCAGAGGAACAACACTCACTCTCTGACTGATTGACTACTTCTTTACTCTATATTTCTTCCCCTAAAAGCCTGAGCTCAAGACCTTTCATTCATATCTTCTTGTCACTCATTCAGGTGGGACCTTTCAAGACCTTACCAACATAGCATAATATATAATCTAATAAAAAGAGTTTGACCATACATTAGTTAAAGAAATACTTCATTTAAAGTATTGATCTATACTATTGATTCTATCTCTAGTTACTAAAATGATACGAGTCAATACGTTAAAGCTATACTTCGTATAGTAAGAGGCTTTGCACCACGCCACTTAATCTCCTTGTTTTTTTCAAATAATCTATTGGACCTTCCCCACACTTCAATTAACTTAGGAATAATTTATTGTTCTTAGTAGGAGGACAAGGAAGGCGAAGCCGCACACCATATCATACATCACCCTTACATTTATCAGTGCCTTAGCTACGATAGAGCAATGGATTTATAATGAATTGGCCCAATAGATAAATAAAGTAATGGTGGTAAGTGACATTCCCTATCAATTGGTTGGAGAGATATATAGTTTTGATGCTTTCAATGCATTATTCCTGATCAATGTGGTAGATTGATGTAGATCGATATAGTCAATCGAACCCTATCAATTGGTTGGAGAGAGATAAAATGTCTTTTTGGAGATATCTTTCGATTTACCTTGGTGAGATCTACTTACTTCTCATGCTGAGGAGGGAAGGATGGATGAATGGATGACCCATTATTCAAGGATATGGAAAATGGGCACACAAATGGCTATAAACCGCACGAATGACTAGATACCCATAGCCCCACACCCCAATCATCAAGTGGCAAAAAAAATTACAAAGTTAGAACCTTTCCATACGTGGAGGAAGTGTAGCCCCATACTTACTTGAAGGAATGAGAGAAAAAGTCAATATCTAGAGAGAGTTTGGTTAATGAATGAAGAAAAGTGCAGTGAGCTATCAATCCTAAGGAAAGGAACTAACCCCCACATGAACCATAGAGAGTGAGTTCGCCAAACATATTATAGAAAGAAAAGGTAAGGGTCTTATATAAGTCAAAACAAACAACAACTTATACAAGGCTATCAAGTGCCTCTTTCGGATGTGCACCTGAGGGAGGGAGGGTGCATAAAACTTGTGCATAACCATTATTCTCATATTTTTTACCTTGATTGGCTAGGCACTAGGCAAAAGAGCTAGGAGAATAGACTTTTGGGTGGAAGAGATGTTCGAGTGGAAGAGATAGACTTTCAGAGACATATGGGAGAAGGTGTGATAGAGACATACGATAAAATCCAGTGGGAATGCGATTGACATATGGAGAATTAGGGGATAGGGAAGGCAAATTTAACATGCAGGGTTGGGAATTACAATAATAGACCGAAGGACTGAAACTGAAAGGTATGGACTAATGGTTGAGACCGTGAGTTGGTTGGGTCATTGGGGTGAAACCACGAAGCTCCCTTTGTATATGATATTATCAAAATAGACCGAGAGACTTTGGGTTGGGATGGTTATGACTGAAGGGGAGCACTAGAAGGACCATAACCTCTTATCCATTAATTTCCTTTATCTAAGGAATGGTCATCGACAGAGTTAGCTAGGTGGATTTCCTTTATTCCTTTGGAAAAGGGAAAGCCTGATGATGTTTTTCCTTACCTAGAGATCACACTTATAGAATTTCCTAGGTAGTGCAATATCAATTTGATATAGCTAGTTAGATAAAGTAATAAGGCGAGTAGGTGGCTCAATATTGACTCGACGGGTTAGTAGCGAGGAAGAGGTTTAGTTGCAGGTAGGTCTATTGTCATTATTAACATTAGGTGGACTATCACTCTTGATCAATTAGGTCGACTGCAATTAATTTGGGTTTACGGCTGAGCACCCCCCCACGCTACTTATTTGGTATGGAGCCACCACATTTTAAGCACTAAAATAAAGGTCTGTGGCTCCCCTGACATTAGGAGGGGTAGGGAGAATTACATATCTAACCTGATGGTTAAATATTGATGAAAGGTATAACCTTGCTTGCCCTCTTTTATCAAGTGAGGATCCATTAATGTTGCTTTCTCACCAGTTACTTATTTAATTAGGGGGGGGGGATAAGTAATTGAGGATAGAGTCTTTATACTAATCCTGCAGAGCTTCTTACTTGCTATATTAATTACTGAGCCTTGGGTGAGAAGATAATTATGGGTGAAGAGCTACCTCAGTCCACGAATGCCTCTCGAGCTACTCAACTGAATGGAAAGTGCAGAAATAACTTTAGTTAGGATATGACCTTACTTTCCTACCTATATGCTTGGCATGGGCTTGACTTATTTTATAGATTCCTTGGATTCTTATTTCATAGTTCATTATTTCATCCACTTTGATTAAAATCCCATTTTATCCACACTATGAATCACAAAAGTGGAACGAGTTGGCTTGCCCATAAGCTCACTATTTGTATTATTAATAGTAAAAGGTTTAGAAGCAGTTATCCAGGCTTGGGCCAACTCACACTCTGGCCTCACGTACTTGTATATAAGTAAACCTACTTATTGGATCAAATCCTTCTGGTTAGTTATCCAAATAGACATTGGAAATGAATGTATTTTGTGTGTAGTACGGTCGGGTGAAACTCTCGCAAGGGGGGGAAGGATGGGAACCCCTTAAAACAAATGGGAATAACCCGATAACATAGGCAGGCATATTTCTTATAACCTCACTTCTATCACTTTAACTCAAAGGAATAAAATCCATCATTGAAAAAAGAGTTTACAAGCCATCAAGAGAGCTTCTCACTGGCCATCACAAGTTGTGGGGAAATTGGTTGTCCCTAATAACATAGGAATGAGGGATTTCCCTCTATTTTTAGGGGATATAACCCAATTATAATAGGAAGATCTCTCATTACTATTATATATGAGATTCTAAGTTGAGGATAATTTGATTGAATATTGGGGTAAATATAGGTATTGGTTCTACCCTCTTTGCTAAAACATAATTACGTATAATAAATAAAAGGATAATTACCAACTATCTCTTCGTTCAACGTCACAACATCACCCTCCCTCCTTGAATGTGTCAACATCAAAGTGTCACGACGTCACCTTAACTTTCTCCTTTACCTTTTTCATGTACCTCTCCAACTGGCAGGTGAAAGTGACTGGGTAAATTGAAAAGTGATAGGGAACATCGATATCTCTTTTAGTCATTGATAGGACCAATAAGATGGGAAGGTAGGACTAGAAATATTATCTTCAATGTGAGGAAGGAGGGCTCACCCGATAGAGGAGGGTGAGGAAGGAGGGTTAAATAAAGTAAAGGTTGATTTGAGGAAGTTGTAAAGAGTTCTTCGTTGGAGGGAAGTTAGAAGGCGTAAATCTATAAGCAGTAAGTAAGGTAGTAAAATTCTAAGTCGGAAGGTGGGTACTAAATAGGTAGGTTAGGTTCCTTTCCCCCCAATTAGGTTGGGTGCCTTTCCCCCAAATAAATTTAGGTAGGGTAGGTTTTTCAAAGGCTAGTGAATCTAATGTTGGGCAAGCCGTAAAGGCTGAAGTCAGAAGGCGGGGACTAAATAGGTAGAGGTCGTTGTTTAACAAGGTCTGAGACTTTAGAAACTAGATCAGGGTAAATAGGATAGGTGTTCGAATGGGCTTTGTGGGAAGGTGAGTTCATACAGGTTGATGTAAAGTAAAGCATCTGAATTTTCCTTTTCATAGGCATTAGAATGAAACCTTGAAACTCTAGTATAACTGGAGAAATACTCTCGCTCACTTGCTAATGTGAAAAAATAGAGGTACAAAAAGTTCTTCCATGCATCGGGGCATTCAAAGACGAAGGGGAGAAAAATTCCATAGTGAAAGGGTGACCTATGTTGGTTTTGGGGGGCATACTGTAGGTGAGTGATTCCATCCCTAAAAATAATGTAGGCAACATTTATTGACACTCTTGTAAGATCAACCCGCATACGAATTATTAGGGTCCCAGGTCCTGCATCCACCGAGAACATTTTTTTCCCTTGAGCATAAAACTGGGGATTGAAAAGTGTTTTCCCATGATAGGGGAGAACTCGGATTAGATCTTGGAAATAATTGACTAAAAGAGATACTCATCATAATTTATCTTCTCTCTTCTCCTTCCCCCCTCCCTATGGATTGATTTCTTTCGATATTTTATATGAGTTGGTGGTTTGACATCGGATACATATATATTTTATAGAATGAATAGAAATACTTTACTAGTGTACATGGGCCAAGGAAAAATAGATAGCAGGCATAGCAAGGCCCTCTAATGTTACATAAGGAATTTCAACTTACATGTTTAAGTACATAGGGAAGAAGTGATCTACCTACATTCATTATATATGAGATTCTACATTCCATTAAAGCCATTAAAGCTAGTAAAGTCTGGTAAGGCCATTAAAGCGACTTGACTAGTGAATTATTGGGGCCAATAAAGACTTTCGGGGGAAATCCATACCCCCTATCCCAATATTTCTCCCTATTCCTATCTTTCCTTTCTCAGCGACTCTCTCTTCTTTCTTCCCAGTGGCTTCCTCTTTTCTTTTACCCTTCCCCAGTGTTGGTTCCCCACCTGCCATTTGATAGAGACGACGTGCCTACCCTACCTATTTTGTGTTCCACCCACTGAGAAAACTGTGTCCCGATAGGGATCTATCTATCCACTATCAGTTGTCTTGAAATCATCGAATCATCCCATCAAAGTTAACTCACTAACTTGGCATCCATGGGTAGGAAACACCTCGCCAAGTCTCTTTGTTTAGAAAAGCATGCCCCCATGTATCAAACTATCTTAATCTATCTATCTATCGGTTTTGCACCTCATCCCTGTTAATGCATTAAAGAAGTTGGCAGTAAATAAATTGGTAAAGCATATTTGTAACAGTTTGGTCGTTCCCCCGTTGTCCATCGGGCGACCATATCCTTGAAATTTCGTCCTTCAATGGAAAAAGCATATCCTCCACTGGTACATTCTATCTATTGGTTAGTCTTGGCTATTGTATGTCCATCAGTGTTACGTCGGGGGAGAGTGTAAGTGAAAACCTTACCTAAAGGGTATAGGTTTCTTTCCTTTCTTTATATATGAGATTATCCATAGTGGAACTAACTCTCCTTAATGGTCTTTCCCATAATTGAAATGGCCTGTCTAGTGTCCTGCTACCTCCGGGCCTATCTGATTATGTATATAACACACTATTTTGAATTTCTTTAATCTCTCTAAGATACTGGGCCTTAGTCCTCCTAATGGATTGGTTCGAAGAATTTACTGAGCAAGCTAACCCACCACTCTCTCTAGAACCCCATATTTCGTAATAAAAACTCTAACTAAGCGCACTTCTTCCCTAAAAATATCCATCTTTGGTCACAAAGTGACCATAGAATGCTAGTAAATGTAAATAGAATAGATTTCTCAATGACTAATTGACATCAATTTGATGGTAACCTAACCCAGTTGTGTCAGAGATTCCCACCAACAAATGAGACTTTGTCCCTAAAAAATTTGTTTCAGAACCTATTAGCACTTTACAATTAGCCAACCTACAATCTTAACCTTCTTCTTTCCACCAACAAACCTTCTTATTAACACCAATCAGCCCAACTGGGCCATATTATTCAAGATGTTCCCAGCCAACAACACTAGCAAGACTAGCGAGGCCATCCTACCTAGCCACTAGGTTGAAGCATCCTAAAATTCCATTATTAATAAATATACTGTCACTTTGTGTACTTAGATTAGGAATCTCTCATCGTGTCAAACTTCCATGCGATAAAAAAAATTTTGATTTACAAGGATTGGGTTTTTATTCCATCCCTAATAATCCTTAGCAACTTACCTCACTTTTCATTGAGTAAGTTTGAGATAGGTAGGTTTCACATCATAGCCAATAGGGAGGGACAAAATTTTGGATTGATCCATAGAGGCAAGTGCTATGCTAGGCAGGTAAGATATCTTAGAGAGAGGGGCCTTTAAGATATTTCTTTGGCACCTGGCATTAGTTCAAATAGGTCTTTCCCTTCATACGCTACCTTTTTACACTCAAATTTACCACAAGTAGCGAAGCGCTTGCTTGACCAAAGGGATAGGATGTGCAAGCAAGATCACTCATTTCCCCCCCACCTAAGAAGTAAATTAGGTGCATTATAAGATTGAACCTGAATCATCACGAAATACATGAATGCATAATTGCATTAGTAATGGATAATATCAAATCTGAAAGCGACCGGTAAGCCGGAATGGTGAAAAAACCATAGTTGGCTTTACTGGACTTGTCTTACCCAAATGGCCTTTATATCTTTACCATGATTAGATCTTTTTATAGTACATATGACTTGTATTACAAGCCTACCCTACCAGCTAGTCAAATGTTTCATGGCTACGACCCATCAAATTGATGGATGTTGATGCCTTTCCAAGCAAGCATACTTCCCAATATAGCATTAGAAATAAATCTCACCTACCAAACCATCAAACCAATCTCAAAGATAGAGCCGAAGAATAATACCACTATTGTACTCTAATTATTACTATTTTAGACTTGGGTGTCTTATATGGTTAGTGATTTGAAGCCCACATCCATGGTTTCAGGTGAAAGCTCCCATTTCGAATCTGGATCATACACCGATTTCAACCCAAGAGTGAGTAGAGAATCTTTCCTACAGTCTAGTCTCCCCTTTTTTCATGGACCAAGTGGAGATGCACGTCCTTCGAGGAGCACCCATGTTCCTCCTATTTTATTCTTCATGATGGAGATGCTCGGTGTTCAGATAACACCTCTTCAACCAGAAAAAAAAAACCACTTCATAGGCAAGCAAGTGGGGATAGCTCCCACAGAGGTCAGAACAAGAAACATAAAAATAAAAATTCTTTCTCTTATTGATCATAATATATCTGGAGGAAACAAGTGAGGAAGAGAAACTATTTACTGCCATTTGAATGGGACAGTTCTAGAGAAACTATCTTGGGAAGTAGGTGTTAATAGTATAATTCCTTGTATTTTTAGGCCAATGAATCTCAATAGGAAGGCTTGCTTCTTGTTAATGAAGGCCAAATAAATTACTTGCTTCTGCTCGTGAGTAAAGTTTCTATCCATTCACTAGAATTTGTGGGGAAGGAAAGAGGAACCACTTGTTGTTTCTTCCATGGTTTTTCGTCTCTAAGGGAAAATAAAAGGAAAGAGCGTGCCTCCCCTATAGACAGGCGATTGAACCAGATTCTCCTGTCTCCAACCTAGTAGAAAACATTGAGGAAAAGGGAAGGTGAATTCTAATACTAGGTATCAAAGGGTTAGAGAGGAGTTAGTAAAGGATTTTCTTATTTGTTTGCAACATATATAATATCTCGATAAGTCAGTGCTCCTAAAGAATACACTATTGAGGAAGTAATTATTAGAACAATTCCTTCCCTAAAGAGGTAAGTTTATTTTAAATACTCCTTGTGGAGAAGTGGATAAGTGGTATGGTCAGATAGAACTAATGAAGGAGAGGCATATGAGCAAGCGTATGATTGATTCTCGCCAGCCTGTATTTCTAATCAGAGTGGGCCTTTGCTTTATCTATGGGGTTTGGTTCGATTGGATCAATGTAGCCTAGAGACTTGGGTTGGCTAACTAGCAGTAAAAACACTTTCATGGTTTGGATAAAAGGAAGGACATTCATTTGGTTACTGGAACATCCAGTCATCTGGAAGACTTGTGTTGGATAACTAAAATGGGTTGGCTAATTATGCCTAACTGGTTGATATGGTCATTCACCAAGCTAGAAGCACATTCATTGGTAAGGAAGGATGGTTTTATATTGAAACGGTTTTATCTCTTGCTACCTAAATATCCTCTATAGTATAGTTTCTCATCCAATGAAAAACTTCACCAATGGAAGGGCTTCCTGATATCTACTCTTTTATTAGGCTCTCTCTATAACTTATCTTTTTCTATGGCTTATCCCCTCTATGTAAGGGAAATCAAATGGAATGCTAGAATAGAAGATGGAAATTGACAAGCAGAGGAGAGTTTGATAAGGAAGGATCCATGAGATCCCCTCTAGGATTTTGGTCTACTTATGGGTTTTGGTAAGGAACTTCTTTTGAGCTTGCCGACATGGAAGCATAGAAGCGTGCGTGGAAGCATGGAGTTTCCTTCCCCTTGTGACTTGCCTCATGAAAAACCTTTCATTAGGGTGACATGCTTTCCTTCTGACTTGCCTCCTGAATTGCCCCACCACACTCAGGTCATCACTCGGGTAATCTAAGGGTAATAACCTCGTTTCCACCTTAGTTCTTCAAGAAATCCATTGAGAGGAAACAGGTACTGAAAATAAGAGACTCCACATTCATTCATTCAATTATGGGTTGAGCTAGTCTTCTCGCTTCTATCTCACCTATTCATTCCTTCGAAGGTGGGAAGAAGCCCTGACTCGATTCTAACTTGAGGACAGATAGTGTCCTTCTTACTTCTTTTGAACGTTTCATTGTTGATACACTTCTTATTGCGTAGAGAAAGGCATTTTTAGAAAAAAGTCAGGGGAAACCCCTTTATTGTTGCAATGGAAAGGACACATCTGATAGATATCATGTTTTCTATGGGTGTAAACGTATCAGAATAGTCTATACCTTGCTCTTGTGTTTATCCTGTAGAAAGAAGTCTCTCTTTACATCTTTCAATAGAACCGTCAACTAGGTACTTTACCTTATGATGAAAGAATTGAAAAGTTTAAAACACATCACTCTTACTTTTTTAAATAAACACCCATGTCACACAAGAATAATCATCAATGAAGGTAACAAAGTCAAAGGAGCCATAATCAAAAGAAACTGGGGAAGGACCCCACACATCAGCATGAATCATATGAAAGGGTGTCGTGCATCGAGTTTGACTAATGGAAAAAGGAAGTTTCACATTTTTCGATAACTGAAATGTAACACACCCATGTGATTCTTGAGTGACAGACATAGATGAAAGATGAATGAGACCTGATGCAGCCATAGACTGAATCCTTTGATAGTTGAGATGAACAAAATGTTTGTGCCATAGACTCCAAGACAGTCTTTTATTTATCTCCAACAGCATGATGAAGGATTTGAGTGGGACTTGTGTCCAAGTAATATCGCCCTCTCCTCTCTTTACCTTATCCAATCATCTCTCTTGAGATGAGGTCCTAGAAAACACAATGGGTTTGAAAGAAAAGAGCACAACAATTTAGGGATAAAGGAAAACATTTGGGCAAGGGTATAAAAGAGGACATCGAATAAGCTGAAGAGAGGAATACAACTAGTCTTGTTGGAAAAAGGTAGTGCTTATTGTTAGTAGTTCTTCAAGTTGAGGAGGTACAAATAACCCAGTTGTGTCGTTGTCTAAATATACATCTCCTTTCTCTCTTTCCTTTCTGCCTTCTTGGTGGTTTTGGCTCAGTAATCTTGCCCTTTGGCCTGACGAACCTCTTCTTCCAACAAGTTACCCTTTGGCTTACCTCAGTCCCTAACCCCATGTGTGACTTATCATGCCAAGGTACTTGAAGTCCACTAATCGATCTACTACTACCAAAGTTGCACTAAGATTCTACACATTCTTCCTCTGTAGTTATGATTTCTCCCAAGGTTGTAACCCCTTCAGAAAGTGAAAGAACCTGTCTTCATCTGACATGTCCTTTATGTTGAGAATTAACACAAAAAAGGCCTTGATGTAGTCTCGGAACGCTCCGGTCTATCTGTCTTAGATTCATCAAGGAATGGTGTGCCATCCATGACACATTACCAGGTAAGAACTAAGAATGAAACTCAACCTCCCGCTGCTCTCAAGTTTAAATTGAGCACTTCCCCATGCTAACCTCATCCGAGCTGTTCCACCACCATAACTTGGAATTAGCATAAAAATACATCACTTTCATCTGTAGTGTTGGACAACCTCTACGCCGACAAGAACTATTCCATTTCCCATAGAAACATATCTAATACCTTTTTGTTCCATCGCTAAAAGTTCTTGGCTCTGAAACCATGACTCTCAACATCTCTAACCTCCTAGGCGAATGGAGCCTCACAGAGCTCACCCCCATAGTCTCAGGACTCTTCTCATAACGACAACAACCTCTCCCATCAGGTTCGTCAACTAAGGCTGCAAATTGTCGATCAGGTCCTCACTCCAAAGTTGATCTCCCTCCAATGGAGCTAATATGGTACTAAACCCCCCTCTTTCTTGGAGGACTTCTCATATTTCTCATCTCTCCTTGATAATCCCCCTTTCCTCTCCCACAAAGACCTCTTTCTCAGAAAAGTAAATAAGTATATTCTTTCGATAACAATGATGTATAAGAAAGAAAATGTTTACCTAGTAATTGAATTGCACTCACGGAGTTCGCCCCCATGGGCTTCAGATCACAAGCCTGCCTATCAGGGAAGGCTCATAGGAAGCATTGGTTCAGTGGATTATGCTTGTATCTTGGCTTGGCACTACAAAAGAGCATCGTGGATTCGACTCCACCTTTTCACTACTTTCCAACTAGGCTTTCAAGGTTTGATAGAGGGTTGATTGAAAGACTATGATATTGAGCTTTCGAATCAAGGATTACAAGATCAAATAGCACATCCAAGTTACTCCATCAATAGTCCAAACATGATGAAAAAGGATCAAGGGATGAAGGATCAAGGAGATTGGGATCAACTTCCTTGTAGGGGTGGGTTTGGAAAAAAAGGCTTTGAATGACCAGATAAGAATCAGTTCCACTTTTAGGGGTCTCACCCTCTAGATGCAAGCATTGATAATTTGAAGAATGGTGTAGTTATATCACCTCTGAAGTATTATAACTCCATACCTACCTGATTCTCTTGACCTAGACCTTTGAATACCTGTTCACAAAATCTATAATGTTAAGAAAAGGAAATAAGGGATGGATGCTCATCACCAGTCAATTATGTGTGAGAGGGAAGGCTGCTTTCAATGTATCCATATTAGGCCGGCCCATATGTTGATTGAATCTACACTAAAAACCATTTAAAGAGGGTAATTTGATTCTGAATGCAAGGGGTTGGAGGAGGAACAACCAGGATGGCATATTGAGGTGATATGTGCATTGAATATTCGCTTGAATTGAACTTCTTTCCGCTGGTACAACAACCATTAAAGAATGCATGGCTAGGAAAAAAGGGTGCATGGGAATGGGGTTCTAGAGATCCCATAAATGAATTGATAGGGGAATATATTGATGATGGAATGAAAGATATGACTAGCAGGTGATCATAGCTAGTTTCTTTCTCAGAGTGAAAGGAAAAAAATAGTAAAACATTGTACGGGCTCGGAGAGAAGGATTTATTTTGATCGAAGGAAATTGGTTTGAAGGGAATTCTACTTCAGATGGGATACCACTAAAAGAACCCAATAGTTTCTTCATTCTCCATGACAAAACTTAAACATGAAAATCGACCCCACCAGATCAGGACATCAATGAAGGTGAAGCGTCGATCATGAGCGTATTTTTTTCCTAGGAGATGGTGCCTACCATTGATACATGAGTTGAACTATATTGAACCCAGGGAAGGCCAGTTGCTAAACTAGACAAACCATGTTTACCTTTCCCATATAAAGGATTCTTCCCCAGTAATTGCTTGCAACAACCACTTCCTGTTACCCAATCTTATCAATCCCGAAGAGAGAAAGGAACTATTTGTCTATGAGCGTCAATTCATTCGATCGATATAGAGGCCATGGAAAGACATGATCCTCTCCCTGCCTGCCTCATTCAACTAAAAATTATTTTTGTATAGATCACTGAGATTCATTTTGATCGATTATGACCCTCTCTAGAAGAAGGAGTGAAATATTCATCTTTTGTTTTTATTACAACTCAACTGCTTTCAATATTCACTGAATGAACTAACTACGGAGCTGCACTCGCAAAATTCTTACCCTCTTTCTTAGAAAATTCAATCATTCTCTTCTTCATTCACTCTAAGGACTCCCTCGCTATCATGAGATTATTTTCTTAGTGGGTTAGGGCCTTCTTGATTGAATATCGAACTACTTACATGAATAAGCATATAGTAAGAGCTAGCATTTTTCATACTAGACTACTCTAATATGATCTACCTTGCAGGCAGACAAGCATACCTCCTTTCGAATCCAGAAGAAAGGAAGCCTAGGAATCTATCAATTAATTCAAGCAAGCTCTCCTCATGTATGAAATCAATACTTTATTCTCCTTCTTCTATCACAACAAGTTACCCTTACGGAACAGACTTCATGATACCTTACAGAACAGATGGGAGGGACTCTACTATATTCCATAAAAAAGAAATGGACTTATTCTCTAGTAAGTAAGGCAACTAGAAATCTCTCATTAGAAGCGCCTGGTTATTATCCACTATTCATTAAGTTCGTGGGTTTATAAACACAATAGCCTTGATGGGCGAGCCATGAAGAGATAACTATCCCAAAAAGTCCAAAGGAAAGGTAGGACTCTGATGAGAGAAAGAAATCTAGTGGAAGAAGAAAGGTTGCTCATGAATGATAGTAGTCTAGTATTCAATACATAAATCTCTAAGAAAGTAATAAGACCTTGAAGTGAATTCATAGAGGAAGGCAGTGAGTGGTTAATAAAGAGTATACTCTCATATGAAAGTGTGACATAAGGTAGGCATTGGGAGTTCCTCTTATTCAATAGTATGCCTAGCGCACAGGGAGTGATAGCTAAAGAAATAATATGCCTAGTACAGATTATCTTTCAAAACTATTTACCATTCTCTGGAAAGAGAGTGATTATGATCCTATATGCTCATCATTCATGCGAGTTCTTATTCTAAATCCATCATATATAGACTAACAACCTAGATCGTGCAGCCTCGCGGAATGAGCCTCCACTTCTTCCAAGGGAGGGAGTCCAATTGAATAAGAGATGATACGACTTGATGAAGGGAGACCTTACACAGGATTTGAGAAGGCTAGCTCTAACCTCTCACTTCCAACACCAATAAAGGGAGTATTTAAGTGTGTATGTATGTATATACACATATCCCTATATGAGCGAGGGTAAGAAGTTGCATCAAAAAGGGAGAGTTAGAAAGGGAGTAGTGTTTATAAAGTATTATGACTTAGAAATACCATACTCGATGCATGAAAGGGAAGAAGCACTTAGAGAACTGATAGGGACTAAATATTCTCCAGTCATTTTTTATATAAATAAAGCCTGAAGCTAAGGGAGTTTTCCGTTCTTTATTCAAGAAGGCTTCCATTAGCTAGGGTAAAGCATGGAAATAGAGTTCCATATGCATTTTTGCTGAGGGTTGGGTGTATTGATGAAACCTATTGAGAATCATGGTAAACCTATAATTGAAATCCTTGACCCGTTTAACATGGCCCCAAGGATAGGGAGAATAATTTTTCCATCAATTCTATGGTAGATACATTTTCACCAAACTTATCCAGAAACACTTTCTGAAATGCCTCCCAACTTGTAATGGATCTTGAATCCAGATTGAAATACCAAGTAGAGGCATTGTTTTCAAATGTATGTGGGAACAACCTGCACACAACATCTTCATGTTGCACATTCATTAGTCTTACAACTAAAAAAGAGTTTTGAATATGATCTTCGGGGGTTCTAGAAGTATCATGATCATATTTGGGCAGCAACCTTTCAGGATTCTTAGGCAAAGGTTAATGAGCTCCTAGAATGGAAAGAGCATCTCGGGTGAGACAATCTTATCTATTATCTTACTTACTTAGATTTAAATACATTACTTCTAGCCTGTTTAATATTATGTTAGTTTGGGTTGACTATTAGTTGTCAAGGGGTAAATTGATATCATCATTGGGATAACCTACGATATATCTATAATTAAGCTTAAGTTGGTGCTTAATAAACATAATCAATTGCTTATACAGCTACTAAGTAAACTATTGGATCAACTACTTCTCCTACTCATGGTTTTACCTATGCCTATGCCTTAATTTATGCCCTAGGTTTTCAAAACCTTGCTTCTTACTCTACTGGGTATACTACTATTGTTGCTCCTATTGCTCACTCAGTAGAATCTACCTATGCTATTGGTGTTTCTACTCGTCACTTTGAGGCTATTGGTTTTGGATCTTATACTATATGCTACCTACGACTATCTCGATAGGCCAAGTTCACAGAGGATAATTTACCACCCCCGCCCTCTATTTATTTAGATCCCCTACCCCATTTGATAGAGATAGGCCACGTTTGCACTCTAACAATTAACATCTCTTACGGTAACCTCTATTTTGGTTCCCCTACCCCCATATAGTGGAGCAGTCATCCCTCCCCTATACGCCACCTTTTCACTAACAAATTTACCATCCCTCATCCCCCTTTATTTTTTTGGGGCCCCAAAATACCCAGCCAGTAAGAGAGACCCTTTAAGTTCGAGGCCACATTCACCTCCTACATTTCTCAAGGTGAAAGGCCCTAAAGAAAAATATAAGGTAGTTGGGACATTTTGAGTTACGAATCCGAGCAAACCAAAGGCCTAATTCACGTATATATAATGAGGTTCTCATAAATTCACTATAGAGGTTGTTCATCCCCGAAGGAACAAAGAATATGACAACATATGTGGGTGGAGCGACACAAAATATGAGGTATATCTTAAGGTTATTCCCTCTATGTTCCATATATAGTAGGTCAAGCATCTCATCTATAGTAAAGTAGGTGTGGCTTACCTCTTTTCTTAGTAAGGCGTAACATATTGATAAGCATAACGTGAAGAAGCGTATTGGGCTACATGAATTGAAAGCCAGTAAGTAAGGTAAGGTAAGGCTACACGTCTTGAAAGGATTATCTATTAATATGAGAGGGACAGAATATAGGTTGTAAGGAAGGGGCTATAAATGGGATCGAAGTTAGTGAACGAGATTAAGAAAATCATCCAATTAGTACCATTTAAAGCAATCCATACGTCTAGTCATTCATTCCTTCTATCTATGAAAGAAAATATATCCTTACTTCTATTTATTCCCCTCAAATCACACTAGCACAGGACACTTTTATTTATTCCCATAAAAGACTTTAGGTTAATTCTCAATGCAGTCAGGACCAAACCAGGGTACTTTGTCATCTCAAATAGGTCCACCTAGAATGTTACAGGGCCTTGCCATGCCGTAACTCCCACACCGGGAAATTCCAGGAGAGTCCTTAGGAATATGAATATATAGAGGACAATGAAAAACATGAAAGTGTGATACCTAGGGTTTCTAACTAGTGAAAGATTCCTTTGGTGCCTTATCCTTCAATACTTTTTGAGGACACCTATTCGGAATGTAGACAATTGTACTACATACCTTTGCTGAAAGGAACATAGGTAGATCTAGGTCATTAACCGTTGTCTTCTTTGTCTCAATAATGGACCTATTCTTCCTTTCAACAATCCCATTATACTATAGGTTGTAATACATTGTTAACTACCTCTTTCCCTCTTGATCCATGCTTCTCAGCAAAATGAAGACAACTATTTGGAGGTATACTCTCCTCCATTATAATATTTCAGTACCTTCATCTTATTACTTGTCTAGTTCTCCATAAGATCTTTGAACTATTATAACCTACTAAATACCTCATCATTGGTATTCATGAAATGAATCTAGGTTTTCCTAGAAGAATCATCATTGAAAGAAATGTAGTAGGTATTGCATGTCAAGGAAGTTGATGACATGGGTCCACACACATATAAATGTACCAGATCAATAATCCCTCTCATTTTGTGCTTATTGTTTAGAAAATAAGTATTGGCATTCTTATCAAGTGCACATCACTTGGACACTCTTTTCCTCTCCACCTTGAAATTAGGTATTTCCACCACCATGTCTTTCAAGACAAGCAAATATCCATAGTGAAAATGACCTAAATGTTTGTACCAAAGATCACATAGACTTTCATTGTATTCCACCAAAGCTCCATGCCTCATAGGATTTTCTAGCAACTTGTAAAGGCCACACTCATCCACTCCCTTCACTAAACCTCAACTAGGATTAAAGTTGCCTTCTCTAATGTTCACTCGTTGATCATTGAACTTAGTCATACAATTTAGATCCATTAGACAATAAACTGAAAGAATATTTTGGGTTAAACTAGGGACATACAATACCTATAGCTTAAGAACCAATCCTACAGATACGCGGAATGAGACATAACCCATACCAATCACTAAGTATTTGGAATCATCACCAAGCTCCATCTGCATGCTAGAATCATTTTCTTGTAGTCTGAAGAAAGCTAATATGTTGGTTTTAATGTGTCTCTAATCTCCATTGTCTACATATCACTCGATACCAGATTCAATGTTAGTGGAAATGCATTAAACCATGGAGAAGTTTCTTTCCAATTGGGATGGAAGCTTTTGCACGCCTTGCAAATTTCTTATGGTCCTGTTGGCCATCAATTGCATTTGAGATTTTAATTCTTTCATCTCTATTATGAGAACCCTTTCATCAATGGTGAGAATCTTGAGATCTGCAAGTGAATCCTAATTGCAAATGCAAGTGAGATGCTAGCAAGCACGGGGAATGTAGTGAAATCAATCAATACATCCATGCAAACAAGGAGTTGTCCATCATCGACTTTCCTAAAAATCAATGCATTGAGAACATAAGAAACCCCAATCTATATGATGCCAAAAATTGTAAGCTAATTCCAGCTACTGCAATTGTCAAGAAAGCCTTGCTTGCATTTTCTTTAAGTTCTTGGAAATCTAGTTCCATTCCAACCAAAAAACATAATGAATAGAATAGCAATATTTGAAACAGTTTCAAGTACAGTGATGCCACTCTTTGGGAAAATTTTGTGAGTGTAAGCTCCATTGCACCCCATAAAAGAAGGACCAATAACCCTCGGATTCTTGAAACCAAAGGATTGGTGTGCATGATTTGAAACAAAACATACTCTGTGCATACATCATTAGAGAAGGATTTGAGTCATATGCCTCTGTGGGTAATGCCTTGGTTAAAATGCATGCAACCTTTGGGAGCATAGAATATGGAAAATATGTCTTTATTGACAAAATGGTTGTTAAGGATGTAATATCATGGAACACAATAATTACAGAATATGCAAAATTTGGGAATATAGATTATGCACACCACCTATTTGACAGTATATATGAACAATAGGTGGTATCCTGTAATTCGATGATTTCAACATATGTCCAACATGGGTATGGTGAAGCAGATTTAAATTTTTTTGTTCAAATGCATGAAGAAGGCATTAATACGGATTGGATCACCATTTCTTAAAATATGGGTAGTTGTTAAAATGCATCAAGAGGGCATTAATCCGGATTGGATCACCATTGCTTAAAATCTGGGTAGTTTTTCAAATGCATCACTAGTGCTTAAAATATGGGTACAAGAGCCAGCTTGGAAGATCTGAAATAGGGTAAGCAAGTTCAGAGCCACATTATCCACACTATATTATAGTCCTATGTGTTTGTGGGACCCTTGTTACTATGTATGCCAAATGCAGAACCATAGATGAAGCATGCCATCTGTTCCATGGAATTCTCAAATCAGATTCAATTTCATGGGATTATATTACAAGATATGATGAAAACAGGTATAGCAAAGAGATCCTTAAGTTTTTCCAACAAATGCTACAAACATTCATCAATCCAAAGAACAATATGTTTATTAGTGTCTTTGTTCATGAAGGTCGTTGGTACTTCATTTCCTTGAGTCAAGATTACAATCTCAAGACATGAATCGAGTACTATGCATATAAAATCAATCTTCTTGGATGAGCAGGTCTCTTAAATGACATAGGACTATAACAATAATATGCTGTATGAACCCAATGTGGGTATATAGGGGAAAAATTTCATCCATGGGATAAATTAGGGGGGTCCAAGTTTTGGTTGGGCAATTTTTTTGTGTTGTAGTGATTTATTATCATTCACCCCCAATTTATATTTACAAAAATGATGTAAAAAAGGTTAGCCTAAGTTTATTTGAGGAGAGGGAAGAAAAATAATTTTCTCCATTGAAATTCAAGCTACAACCTTCCATTCATCCCGATTTCTAGGATTGGGGAGCTCTAGTAGCAATTTCACCCTCCCCATTTGGTATATATCGAGATTCTTACTTTCATTAGCCTTAATTTGTGAAAGTAAGACGAGAAAATTTTATGAAGTTATCCTATTGACAAACCACTACAAAATGCATCTATCATCGATCATCGGGCACCACTGACTTATATCTGAGTTCATATCTTTGAGAGCATAGACATTCGAGCATGGTTTTCCAAAAATAGAACAACAATGCTCTCTATTTCCAAGTATTTGACAAAATTCCTTAACTAAATGTGGCTTCATAGACTACCATGATCAATGCTTACACTGACCATGGATATAGTAACAAGGCTCTGAAGAAGTTTAATGAGATGCAGGACTGGTGTATCCTAGCATATGAGTACACCTTCACCAATTTTATCATTGTCGTCTACAAATGTGGAAATTCTTGTAGATGGCATGGAAATCCATGAAGACACAATCAAAAGTGGGTTACTTTTTGATGTTGTAGCTCGAAATTCCTTTTAGACATGTATGTCAAATGTAGGAGCATACAAGAAGCTTAGATAGTGTTCTAAAATTTTCCACGGCACAATATTGTTTCCTAGAATGCAATGGTTGTTGGATATTTGCAGAATGGGTATCCTATTGAAGTAGTAAATCTCTTTCAAGAAATGCCAGAACAGGATGTTGTCTCATGGAATACAATGCTTGTGTGATATGTGTAGAGTGGGAATTTCTATGAAGACCTGGAACTTTATCAGGAAATGTAATTGACAGACATGAAGCCAGACATGGAAACATTTTCTTGTGTTCTTCTAATATGTGTCAATTTGGTAGCTTTGAGATTTGGTAAGTTTTCCACAAATGCATAATTAGATATGGAATTCAATCTGATGGTTTTGTGGGTGGTTTCCTTGTAAACATGTCTGAAATAAAGGACCATAAATGATGCACACCATGTCTATCATAGAATTCCTATATGATATGGGGTGCCATGAATACAATGATCTTAGGATATGAAATGAATGGACCTGAAAAGTAGGCTCTCATACACTTAAAGAAATGAAATATGTTGGCATCATACCATAGAGTGCTACATTTGTTAGTATCGTGTTTTCTTAGAGACATGTAGGCTTGTTGAGGATTGATGAAATTAATGCATCTACAAGAGCCATTCTCCTGAGGATGGAAAATACCTTAGCTATAGACTAGGTCCCCCAACACACTCATGGGGTTTCTTGGTATGAGACCAAGCAGTGAGTGCTATGGAAAAATACCCTTGTGAGGGCCCCCAGTAGATGACTGGGGTTCTTATTCTAGAACCAAGAAGAATGAACCTTGTGAGGGCCCCTAATAGATGAATGGGCTTCTTGGTCTAGAACCAAGCAGCAAGACCCTTGTGAGGGCCCCCGGTGGATGACTGGGGTTCTTGGTCTTGGACCAAGCAGTAAGTCCCTAGATGTGTCTAGGGCCCCTGGATGTGTTCCATGGAACCCTTGCTTAATGCATGGGTTGATCCTTGGCCTTTTACCATGATGGATAAGACCCTAGATGTGTTCTAGGGCCCCCAGATGTGTTTTGGGGAAATTTGGTTCCTGACCAGGTAGATCTTGGTGTAATACCAAGATGTGTTGATGTGTGATCCTCTTCTTCTCTCCTGGGATGTATCTAGGAGTGTCTATGAATATGGACCTAATCACATTGTTGATTTACCCCCTTATGTAGTGATGATAAAGTTTATAGGTCTCTATGAGACTCATGTGGACATGTTTTGTCTTTATGTAACCCCCCCTTGACTTTGTCTTAAAAGGTAACCCCTTGTTTTTTTTTATTTCACTCTTGTTTTATGTGATTGGGGTTTTATTTATGAGATTGGGGTTTTTAATTTATTAATTGACAATTTAATTAATATTTATTTTTAATTTTAAATGCTCTAACCCCTCTCCCTAAGTATAAATAATACCCTAGCCCTCTAGATATTTTTACACTCACTCTCTCATCTCCCCTCCCCTAAGTATAAATAAGACCCTACCCCTCTATCATTTTTACACTCACTCTCTCATCTCCCCTCTCTCCTTGCTGCGGCTACCTCAATGACACTTCTCCCTTGTTGGTGCGACCTATCTTTTGTTATTAGTTGCAGATCAAGTTGGATGGAAGATTCTTCATAGGATTTGTTGATGTGTGTATGTTGGATATGCCTCTTTTGAACTGGGAAGTGTCTACTAGAGTTGTCAGACTTGTCTTCTATGGATGTTGGACCTTATCTCCTGCACAGAGCTACCTCTCTTGATCTGTAGAGTATGTTTTGTGGATGTTAGATCCTTCCTTTGGGCCATGGAATTGTGTGGAGGTGTCACAACCCCTATCTAGGCCCTCTCCTTTGTTGGTAGGACTACCTTCTGGTTGTCGTGTGGTGTGCAGAGGTTTCCCTCTTGTTGTCCAGTTTTCTTAAGTGAAGAAATGCATGTGGAGGGTTTGACTCTTATATTTAGATCTGAGCCTTGTGTTAGTTTATGGAGGGTTTAACTCTTATATCAGATATAAGTTTGTTTTTTACTATGGATGATTTAACATTTATTCTAGATTTGATTTTATGTCTATTTATGAAGGGTTTAATTCTTATATCAGATCTGATTTTGTTTTCTTATGGAACCATTGATATTTCAGATTTGAGTTTGTTTCTTATGGAGCCATTAATATTTCAGATCTGAGTCTTTTGTTTGTTTACGGTATTTCAGATCTGAATTTATTTTCTTATGGAGCCATTGATATTTCAGATCAGAGTCTTTTGTTTTCCTATGGAGCCATTGATATTTCAGATTTGAGTTTGTCTGCTATTGAATTTTTTGAAATTTCAGATCTGATTTTATTTGATTATGGTGCCACTTGTTTTTCAGATCTGAGTGTGTTTTCTTAATGGAGGGTTTGACACTTGTATTCCAGATCTGAGGGTTCTCTAGTGATTGATTTCCTTGTTGTGCTATCACTATTTATTGGTTTCCTATTGGAGTTATTTTCTTTTATGACTTTTGGATTATTGCTGTTTCCATTGGGGTTTTATTATCCATGGAAAAATTGTCCCATGATTCTTTTGACAAAGATCAAACCCAAGAGGTTTGATCTATGAACCTAAACTCCATCTGAGCATACTTACAGAGGCATACATCTTCACATGTGATAGGTACACCTCTCATTGATTCTGGAGGTAAGCTATAATTTATTTGTACTCATAAATATTGTTTCTTTCATACCTGTTTATCTTCTATGCTGATCTAGTGGATAGAAAATTTTTAAAAGTTCATTGTTTTCTATTTTCCCTATTATCTAACAAGGAGCAATTGGAAATACTTGCATTTCCTGAGTTCGGATTATCACATGGAACAACAATTGAACCACAATGTGTGCATGATTGATCTTCTTTGCCATTCTAGGCACCTAAATCACCTCTTTGAACACTGAATGGATCCTCTATGATATAGTTTCTAGAGAGTAAGACATGGAACCCCTTCACAAAAGAATGTTGAGGATTAAAGCCATGTCTAGGGAGTGGATTAAAGGAAAAAAAATTCAGAAACAATAGGCCCTTATAGAAGTGGAAGATAAACTAGAGGTCGTATATGATGAGATAAAAAAAGTTTGTGTTCTTATGCAAGTCAAGAAGACTATAGGGACTCTAGAAGAGGATAGAAGCAACTTTCTATCTTGGGAATAGGCATTATGGAGACAAAAATAGTGTAGTGTGGTTGAAAGAAGGGGATGAAAACTATAATTGTTTTCCACAAGTATGCCCAAACAAGAAAGGTACAAAACATTATTTGGTAGGTATAATACATCAATGGCCATGCTCATTTTGGATTTAAATATATTGCTAAAGTCGATGTGGATCACTGTAAGAGAATCTACAAGAAGCCAAATAAGATCAATATTTTTTAAATTTTACAATCCATCTCTCTTTTCAAAAGATCACTCTTATATGAGAAAAATGATTCTCTCAATGTCCATGTGAGTCAATAGGAGCTTAAGAAGGTAATAAACTCCTTTCAAAGTGAAAAATCCTTAGGCCTAAATGGCTGGGCCATTGAGTTTTTCAAAGGGTTCTTTGAGGGAGATAGGGGAATACTTGTCACTAGTTGTTGAAGAACCAAGATCCATGGGGAAGGTCTTTCATCCTTTCAACTCCACCTTCATTGCCAACATCCCCAAGAATAATAGTCCTTTGAATCTTACAAGCCCATCTCATTATGAAGATATGTTTACAAAACTGTGCCAAAGTCATATAGCCTAAATGCTTGAGACAATCCTTTCAAGCTTCATCTCTGAATAACAATTTAGTTTTCTAGCAGGAAGGAAGATGTTTGATATAGTAGGCATTGCTCAAGAGGTGACCATGCTATTGAATCAAAGTGTAACATCCCTCGACCACCCGCAGGTCGGGGAATGCCACTCCAAAGAAATATCTCATGCTCTGATACTAGTTGGTAACATCCCTAGCCTTAAACAGGCTGGGCCATGCTACTCTAGGGAACAATTTCGTTCTCTTACTACAGAACATACAGTAACATACCCAATATTCAACTGAGTTATGCCACATAAATTTTCTCTTCAAACTGCATGCAACTTAAACATATACATACAACACTCTTGCAAAAGATTTATATATAAACATAAACAAACAATTACATTATGTAACATACGATTTCATACTGAGATAACACTAAACATAGATATGCAACATATACAGGGAAATACCCATAACCATACAGGCAAGTGTAATCATATATATGATAAACCGTAACATAAGCACGTAAATAACAATGCAACATATAATTTTATCATACAATTGGTACTTATGTTGGAAATATTGTCACCGACTATGTACAGACCATCCATGAACCTCCCAGCCTTAGACTGCACTGTTCATCACTCTCAACAGTGAGCCACCCCGAGCTGGGACTGAACTCCACTTGGGTAAAGGGGTTTATAACTAGGCTAGGGTTCATAGACAACAGGAAATACTTCATCTCAGGTGCTTACTCAACTAACAACCTACAATCTCTCATTCCCCACATGCGTGAGATCGGAAGAG
>CBVK0100872946.1:0-16953 GCA_900067695.1 Picea abies | reverse complement strand
TTAATAATTAATTAATCCTTGACAATCATGAATAATTAATTAATAATAAATAATTAGTTAATGTTATTTTAAGAAATAATTATTGTTTAGCTAATTTTCTAGGATAGTTAGATTATTAAATTAATTATAATTAATAATCATATACATCTATTTAAGCAGGGTTGTTACATACACCCACCCTTCAGGAAACTTCGTCTCGAAGTTAAGGTATCTTATGGTACAAAGGAAAAGAAACATGGTTCACACATTCATAACAAGTAACTGACATTATTAGTAAGTAAGTCAAGAAATATCATACATACTAGTGTATATGTACAAGAAATGCATGTGTAGCTAGTACATGCAAGTCATACATACTAGTGTATATGTACAAGAAATGCATGTGTAGCTAGTACATGAAAATCTCATGCATGTACTAATAATCAAAACTGTCATCCTTTAGTAATTTATGTATGCATCCAATCCAGTCAGCAAGAATAGTCTTTTATAAAAGACAACAAACCAATCAATTGTTTGAGAAATCCTTTAATTACTATTATCCGGTTCAACAATTTTATTTTAAACAACTTTGGTTTAGTTACGTAATAATGAATATTCATATATACAAATTTCTTTTCTTTTTTTTTTTGAAGGAAAAACATTAACTTCCACCACAAGACAGATCTCCATACTTTCTCAACTATTACTACTCATCCTTCCTCCCTAACCTACTTCCATCTCCATTCCTATCCTTCCTCTGCTAGACTATCTTGGAGTGTCAACTATATTGACCTAACTCCAAATAGAACCCATAAGCGGAAGTGTCGCTATCTCAACCAAGCTTCCCTAGTAGGCATCTGATAGTCATCATCACACATCTTGGGGAGCGTAAACTAACACCGTCCTCCCGTGACTTCAGGTTTCGGAGGATACACGGTGGGAAATGGCTTCACCCCTCCTAATCATAACTAGGGTCCATACCCTACAATGGAGGATACACGGTGGGAAATGCCTCCACCCCTCCTAATAGGACTAGGGTCCACACCCTACAATGGAATATAAAGTGGCACCGTGCTGCTGGAGGTTTTGTCATCGTTTATTCGGTTTTGGGCAGTGTCATCGCCATAATGTTTCTCGGTTAGTGGTCCTGATATCCACTTTCATCATCATTATCCCTTGGCTATTTCATAACCCATAACCTGCAGATTAGTCTGTAACACAAACTCATACATTTCTATGCATTATCATGATGTAATTGTATACTAGCATCATTTCAATTTGGTATCCGTGTACCGATAAATTAACATCAAAGTTTTCCACTTAGAAATAGATCTCATAATATCCCATAATTCAATTTTCGACACCCATTCATAATATTATCATTTACCCAAATAGATTGCATCATATCCAACATCATTCTAATAGTATTTTAAACATTCATAAAATTCTTCATTCTCACAATGTGTCGCATCATATACATCATCATCAATAACATTTAAACATTCATAAAATTTACATGCACGTAGTAGATCGCATCATATACATCATCATCAATAACATTTAAACATTCATAAAATTTACATGCACGTAGTGGATCGCATCATATACATCATCATCAATAACATTTAAACATTCATAAAAGTTCATAAATTTTAAAGTTTAAGTGTATCACTTAATAGTTTCACTGTGAATTAGAAAATAAAGTATATAGACCTCAGGTAATCCTGGCTGTCTAAGTCAAAAGGTGGTGTTACATACACCCCACCTTCGAGAAACATGTTCTCGAGGTGGTCAAAATAGTGAGGGATAGTCTCGTCGTAGTGTCTCGGTGTCTTCCCAAGTAGCGGATCCTGGACTATACTTGTCCCACTGGACCTTAACTTGGTCTACTAGACGGTTCCTGAGCTGTCGGACTCTACGGTCCAATATGCGTAACAGTTCTATCGTGAGGGTTCCCATGTCTGATACCTGCAATTCCTTCCAATTTAGTTTATGTGATTCATCAGCAACATAATGACGTAAAACAGATACATGAAATACATTATGAGTTTTATGCAAGTGGGGTGGCAGTACGAGACGATAGGCAACGGGTCCAATTTTCTCTTGGATCCTGAATGGTCCTATAGGTGACAAATTTGTCCCCTTCCCGAACCATATGGTACTCTTATTAGGCCTGATACAAATGAAAACCTGGTCTCCCACTTCATAACTTTGGTCGGTCCTGTGTGCATCCGCATAGCTTTTCTGCCTATCCTATGCTTCCTTTAGTCTCTGCCTAATCTGAATCACCTGTTCCTCCATTTCTTGAATCAATTATGGCCCAACTGTTACTCAGTCTTCTAGTCTATCCCAACTCAATGGTGTTCTGCATGGCCTCCCATACAAAGCTTCGTAGGGTGGCATTCCAATGGAGCTATGGTAACTGTTATTGTAGGCAAATTCTACCAAAGGTAGGTACTTCTCCCACTGGTTTTGATTATCCATTACATACATCCTAAGCATGTCTTCCATGACTTGATTTACGCTCTCAGTTTTCCCATCTGTTTCAGGATGATAAGTTGTGCTTAAGTTCAATTGAGTCCCCAACATTGACTGTAAACTTGTCCAAAACCTAGAAGTGAATCTGGAGTCCCTATCTGAAATAATCTTCTTAGGTATACCGTGCAAATGGATAACCTCGCTTATAAACACACGTGCCACATCAGTGACATTGTAAGTGTCTCTAACCAGAATGAAATGAGCACTCTTGGTTAACTTATCCACTATCACAAGAATGGAATTGTGTCTATGGGATGTGAGCGGCAACCCCACAACAAAATCCATAGAGATGACTTCCCATTTGGACATAGGAACATCATGTGGTTGTAGGAGGCCTGCTGGGTGATGGTGGTCAGCTTTCACTTGTTGACACTCCAGGCATTTGGCAATGAAATGGATTATATCGCGCTTCATGCCTACCCAGAAGAAGAGCTTCCTCATTTCTGCGTACATCTTCTTCACACCCGGATGCGCACAATAAAGTGCTCTATGGGCTTCCTTCAGTATGATGCTTCAAATATCCCCATTCTCAGGGATGTACATCCTTCCTCGATATCTTAACAATCTGTCTATTTCCAGACTATATCCTTCATACTTTGGATCTATCTGCCTCCCACTCTGGAGGTTTGAAGTAACCTTTAAATACCAATTGTCTCCTGGAAGTTGTGTCAACACATGTTCCCTCATATTGACCTTTAAGGTTACCAAGGAGAAGATACGTGGTCTCCTACTCAAGGCATCTACGACCACATTTTCCTTTCCCTTGATGTACGATATACCAAAATCGTACTCACTCATAAACTCACTCCATCGCCTTTGCCTGACATTCATATCTCTTTGAGTGAAGAGATGTTTTAAACTTTGATGGTCCATTTTGAGCTCAAAGTTTCGCCCAACAAGATAGTGCCTCCAAAGTTTCAGAGCTAGCATTACAGCTGCTAACTCTAAATCCTGAGTCGCATATAGCTCCTCATGTTTCTTCAACTTCCTTGATGCATAAGCTATCACTCCTCCATCCTGCATTAGCATGGCCCCGACCCTTTCTTCGAGGCATCCGTGCAGACTGTGAAGTCCTTTTCCATATCTAGCACTTGTAGAATTGGCGCACTAGTTAGTAATCTCTTAAGCTCAATGAATGCACTATCACATTCTTTTGTCCATTCATACCTGACCCCCTTGCATTGCAAAGCGGTGATGGGTTTCGCTATTTTTGAGAATCCTTCTACAAATCTCCGGTAATAACCTACTAGCCCCATGAAGCTTCTCACCTCATGGGCATTTTTCAGCGCTGGACACTCCATAATGGCCTTTACCTTTTCTGGGTCCACAAAGATTCCTTCGCCGGAAATGATATGACCCAAATAGTGGATCTCTTTCTAGAAGAAGGAACACTTTGACAGCTTCGCATACAATTTCTTCTCTCTAAGGCAGGACAACACTATTTGCAAGTGTTCCTCATGTTCTCTTTCATTCTTGGAATAGATGAGGATGTCATCTAAAAAAACTTGTACAAATCGATCTAAGTACTTCTGGAATACGTCGTTCATGAGGCTCATGAATACTATTGGCACATTGGTCAATCCAAAAAGTACGACAACAAACTCATAATGTCCAAACCGAGTTCGAAAGGCAGTTTTTGGGATATCACCTTGCTTAATCCTTAACTAATGATACCCTGATCGCAAATCGATATTTGAGAATACAGCTGCTCCTTTCATCTAATCGAAAAGGTCATCTATTCGCAGCATTGGGTACCTATTTTTCACTGTAGCACGGTTCAAGTCCCTGTAGTCTATACACAGTCGTAAGGATCCATCCTTCTTATTTACAAAAATTATTGGTGCGCCCCAAGGTGAGACATTGGACCTTATTAGCCCTAAGTCCAGTAACTCTTTCAACTGCATTTGCAACTCACAAAGTTCTGGCGCTGTCATCTGATACAGAGTTTTGGAAATTGGTTCTGCACCAGGTTTTAGCTCAATGGTAAAATCAAGATCTCTCTCAGGAGGTAACCCTGGTAACTCATTCGGAAAAACATCCTGAAATTCTGACAATACCGGGTACTGATCCAATGAGGGTCCCTTCCTTTCATTCACTGCTTACACTACATAAAGTCGACACCCTTGTCTCAAGCATCGCTTAACCTTCATAGTTGATATAAAGTGTAATGACACTTTTCTCTGTACGCCCTGGATCTCTACTGGTATTCCTTCATCATCAACACAAAGCACCCTCTTTGCGAAACAATCTACCAAAGCTCGATGAGCTGCTAACCAATCCATTCCAATGATTAGGTCATATGCCCCGAGAGCAGTGACGTATAAATTCAACCTGGTAGTACACACTCCCAGGTCTAGTATACAATTATTAACACTAGGTCCTACCGCTTTTTTTTACCCCGAAGCCATCTCGACTTGTTTAAAGTCATCGTGCTCGTAGGCTGCCAACCCACTCTTTTCTAGTGCAGATGGTGAAATGAAACTATCTGTCGCACCATAATCAAACAAAATCTTGACATTGATATGATTTAGCGTACCTGATGACTCCACCACCGTGGATTGATGTTCGGCCTGGCGATTATTAACCGCTGCGTAAATCTGGTGGATGCTACTTGCTCTCCCCATCGGTGCCTTTCCTTCTCTATGCACGAACCCTGATTGTAACTCTGGGCAGTCACGCTAGTAATGGGGTCCTCCGCACTCCCAACAGGTAACACGAGATTGACCCTGTGCACTGTTATGTGACTGTCTCTGAAATGAGTTCCTTCCCCTGGAACCCCTGCCCCTACTCGCTGTCCCCTGAGATGGTCGTGGACTTGTCTACACCGTTGGCAATGAACGACATGCTGCACTCGCTGCCATTGATGAAATCCCTGCAGCTACTGTCCTTGGCGCGACTCTGTTACCATATGGTTGTGGCCTTGAGCCCCCTCCCCTAAGAAATGTCCTCGGGGCATTCCCTACGAATCCCGAGCGATGCGGAAATGTCGGTCTTGTACCCCCGATCAAGTTCATATGTTCTTCCACATAACGTGCATTTTCCACCGCTTCTGCTACTGAAGATGGTTTCCACATCCGCACCATAGCTCTTATCTTAGGGTTCAATCCATAGATGAAGCGCTCTGCCTGTCATTGATCATTATCCATATACGAAACATATTTGACCAATTCCATAAGTCTGATCTCATATTCTTCTACAGTTCTGTTTCCCTGTACTAAGGCATGAAATGCCCCTACCTGTTGTTCCTCGTAGTATGCTAGTAGATATTTCCTTCGGAACCTCTCCTCGAAAAGTTCCCAAGATACTGTGTCTGGGGTAAGGTGCAGTTGTCTTTCCAGGTTGCCCCACCAGTTCAAGGCGCTATCTCTTAACTGAAAAATTGTGATCTTTTCCTTTGAGTTGGACGCATAGTCCCTTAAGGCAAAACACCTTGTCATGCCTTCCAACCATGCTTCCGCACGTTCACTGGCGCGACCCCCAGCAAACTCCGGAAGTTTGATCTTCTGCAATTCTAGCATGATGTCTTTAGGTAGAGGTCCTCCCCCTGAATCCCTTGACGCTTTTGGATTACCTGTTCCATATGGTGGGGGTTCCACTTCAGTCCCTGTCGGTTGTCACCCCTTTAAATTCTCGTTAATGGCTTCCAACGAGCGCAGGATGAGGGCTAGTTCGGGTGGTGGTGGTGGTGGCGCTGGCGGTGTTGGCGGTGCTTGCGACGACGCTCCCCTACCTCGATTCCCTCGAGTCTTGACCATCCTGTATGCTTTGACCTGCATCAACCAAAGTTGTCAAGGTGAGTTCCAGGATGTTTCAAATTGGTGCTACTCAAACTAGAAATAGGGTTAGGCGTAAGTTTTTTTTACTTGTCTGTAAACAGACATTACTCCATTAGGGGATTGGCTAGGTTAGGGTTAGGATTAAGCGTCTAAGCTTGATTTCTTCTCCCCTATGAAAATAACTATGGGTTCCCTTGCCCTGCAGCTACGCTAACCTTGCACCATACTCTCCACTTCATATGCTTACTCTCCTAGTGCACATGTCGCCTCCTTCCCTCTTGTCCTAGTCTAATCCCTTTTAACTTTTCGCTTACAACTTGATTAAAGTGACTTCCGAACTTATGTTTATTAATTTATGCCGAAAGGCATACACTTATTGACAATTGGCACAATTAATGATCTTTTAATCTTATTTAACCTTAAACCCTTATCTGATGGCTATGCATTGAATATGCTGGCATATTCTTAGCCGTCCTCCAAAATCAATGGGTCAAATTTATTGTTCATAACTTTCTTGCATTTATCAAGGCATCCGTTAACATGTTTACTTTTTAACATTTACCTAATCACATTAAAAAAAAAAATTGCTATAAGGATATATAATTACCACTTTTAAATGATTAAATAGGATTAAACCACGGCATCTAAATATTTATCCACAACTGCCAACCACGTTTTGGCATTCACCAGCGCTATGTACCTTTCGACGTTAGTGTTCTTTTTAAGATGCTTCGCTTGGTGGGTGGTCTTGGGTATGAAAATTAGAGTATTTATATGTGAAATTATTTGTAAAAGTCACATCGTGTGGTGCATTGGCAAGGCGGACTTTGTAAAGACTTGATCGGTGGGGAGGTCCGGGGTTCAATCCTCACGGACTCCATAAATTTTTCTTAGCCCTATATTACTCAAACTTAACTAATATTTTATTAAACTAATTAACTTTATTAACTTAACCAATATTTTATTAAACTAATTAACTTTATTAACTTCATAATTATACTTTAATCGAATCTTTGATTTGATTTTTTTTATTTTTTTTATCAAATAATATATATATTAAAATGATTTTTAATTAGACTTGAGAGAAGTTTTCAATTTATTTTTTTTTAACATTATTATATCAGGATTAAAATATTATATATTTTTCAACTTAAAACTAATTGAAATATATATATATATAAAAGAAAATTTTATAATTAATTAAAATATAATATTTACGACTGAAATTAAAATTAAACCAATTTTTAAATAAAAAAAACTTGTATTGGCAACGTGGGGATCGCATGCCGCCCACTTGCCCCAAGACTCCCAAGTCGGCAATGTGGGGCTTGCATGTGGCCCACGTTCCCTTCGCTCTTCTTCTGCATCGTTGTTCTCATGCAAAAAGCTCCTGGGAATCCAATCTGAATCCTCAGCAGCAATGGTTCAGCATTGAGACAAGCTACCGATATTCGTTTATTGTGGTGAATTTTGAAAAAAAAATGGTAGACCCAGGTGAAGAGCTGAATTTGAACCTGTCTCCCTCTCCTCCGCACAGTTTCCCTCTCAACCTCTTTCCTCCACTCTTGGCGCTAGTGCTGGTGTATTTTCCATGCTCTGGTGTTTCTGCTATCAACATATATTCCCCTCGATAGGCAGGGCGGTTTCCTGAGAACATCGATCAACACCGCTAAATCCAATCTACTCCTGAGAACGCCAAGGGTTCTGTTCTGGGGAATTTCGGCGAACTCATGTGTTTTCTAATATGAAAATGCTTGGGAGCATTGGTTACTGGGCGAAGGATTTGAGGGACACTGGAACCATTTGACGAGATTTGACAGAAAGGTAGGCTTAGGCATAAATGTTTGGCGCTTGACAATCGGTTAAGATTCAAGAGACGATAAGTAGAAAGAAACTGAAATCTGAAAGGGTCTAATCATCATGAGGACGGCATTGCATTGGGAGAATGTGGGGGATCTAGCAAACGTCACACAGCTGACGGGACTGAATGCCATGAGCCTGATAGCTCTGATCGTCAAAGCGGCCAGCAATGTGCGGATGCTTAAAAAGAACTGTCGTCAGTTTGCACAGCACCTGAAGCTCATAGGGAACTTGCTGGAACAACTTAAGGTTACGGAGCTGAAGAAATATCCTGAAATCAGAGAGCCCCTAGACCAGCTGGAAGATGCACTGAGAAGGTCATATGCTCTTGTCAACAGTTTCCCGAATAGAAGCTATCTATATTTGCTTGCCATGGGATGGACTATCGTAAACCAGTTCAGGCAAGCGCACGCTGAAATTGACAGATATCTGAAGATTGTCCCTCTCATCAACCTCCTGGACAACCACAGAGTTAAGGTTGTATCCTCAGGCCCTATTTGGTAGTTTATTTTTCTGTCATAGTACTAATTAGATTACTTCTTTTTCAAATCAGCGGAGTTACCCCCACTTAGTTAAGAATGAGGATTCTATCTGTTTATTTAAAATAAACTATCTAATATGTGAGCTAAAATTTTGTTATCCCCAACGTGCCAAACATTATTATAAATAAATAAAATGCTATACAATAACATGTTTTTTTTTTTTTTTTTGGGAAAGCAGAGGTTGTTAGAATCTGGGCTTCTTCTGAAATACAAGGAAGTGTTTACCTGATCTAGGCTTCTTCTGAAATACACTTCAAATCCTTTATCAGCACAAGGACACGAAGAATGATTATGGCCTTTGGGAGTTGATGAAGCAAAGTGGTATTCTACTTGATTTACCCACTTATAATACAATGATTGGTGTGTTTTGCAGTAAAAACCCAATCCAGGTAGATTTTTTTTACCGTATTTTGGACGAGATGGTTTTTACTGGCATCTTTCCTGATTTTAAGACTTACAATACTATTTTTGAAGCTCTTATCACTGCCCGCAAGGTGGAGGAGGCTTCAAGAATTTTTCTAGAAATGACCAAGAATGACTTTTGTCCTCTCTATGCTAATTATGTGATGGCAATAAAAATGTATTTTGAAGCAGATGATCGAGAGATGGTTGTAATGATGTGGAAACACATGATACAGAAGGCCATTTTCCCCAAATCAGATTGTGTTGCTATATTAATTGATGAATTTTGTGACCTAGGAAGAGCATCAAAAGAACTGAAGTATTCTCTGGAGGCAATTACTATAGGAGTGCAAATACCAGTTGAAACAATGACAAAGTTGGAGAACTCTTCGAGACAAGCAGGTAAGCAAGATGCATACGGAGAAAAAAAAAATGAAAAGTATTTCAAGTCAGGCCAAGTAATAGCCAAGGTGTAAATTGTTTAATTCGGTCGCCTTGAAGGGGGGAGCTATTTCCATTTCCTTGGTGATGCTATGGTTATTAGGGAATTTCAAAAAGCTCGAGGATGTTGACTGAGGAAGTATAGATTAAGCCCAGGAATAGGAAAAATTGTTTTCTAATTACTGATTGTTGCAGTTTTTGTTGTACTGGTTGTATCTACCTTCTGGGTATTATCTTTGTTTTTTTTTTTTTAAGATGATCTTTCCTACAGGACTTCTATTTTCTTTCCTTTTATTATAGATAGCATCATTTTTTTTTGAATTCATATACTATAATATTTTGTTATTGTAACAACCCCAGTTGCTTGTTTTACTTTGGTAAATTTGTTTTGTTTTTTTTTCTATCTGTTTATTTAAATTTATGGGTGGGTAGGTAGGCCCTTGGTTCCAGATTTTGAACCAGGGCTCTGATACCATGTGTAATAGCCAAATAGATTTAAACATCAATTTATTTAATAAACTAAGGCAGTAACTTCATAACAGAATAATAATCTTCATAATAATAACTTCAGTAACTTAAATTTAACAACGAATAATAAATTTAATAACAGATTAAAAACAATGCATAATTTTAAATACCTGAACCTGATGCTAATAACCTTTTGTTTGTCCGCTTGCCCTCTTGACCATTGTTGCACTTTGTAAACACTGCCCAAAACCTAGTTCCACCCTGCCAACTAGGTAATTTCCTAGCTCCAGGATATCATATGGATATCCTGGCCCCCGTGCCCAAAACCTCCAGCAACCCCAGTGCCTGACTGATACAATCCCCACTCCAAAACTCCACACCTCTCTACAAAATCCAAGAGCCCTCCAAATCAATCCCCCATCTCCCGTCGAATGACCTCCCGTAAACCTCCTTCCCCTCCATATTCCTCCTTCACTGACTTCCCCCTCATTTACTTCCCTACCTAACCCATTTATTACCTTATCTTATCCTTTCGTCCTTAATGCCCCTTATCCCCTTTATTTATTATTTTATCCCATATTTAATGTCTTACCCCTTTGAATTAATACCTTATCCATTTTCGTGTACGTAACTCATAATTTAATAAAATAATTTATTAACCCCCCCCTTAATCCTTTACTTAATTAATTAATGAGTCAATTAATAATTAATTAATCCTTGACAATCATGAATAATTAATTAATAATAAATAATTAGTTAATGTTATTTTAAGAAATAATTATTGTTTAGCTAATCTTTTAGGACAGTTAGATTATTAAATTAATTATAATTAATAATCATATACATCTATTTAAGCAGGGTCGTTACAATACTTATTTTCTTAGAGCTCTTTGAAATAGACATGAACAATGACTTCAAAAATGTGTTAGTTGGCGTTAAAACCTAAAAATACATTATTATAACATATAGCATCCAATAGATAGAATCCATATAAAAATAAGGCACAACACTAGGCTTATCAACCAACTTATGGACCTTCTTGATCATAGAACTAAGTTGATTTGATATAATAGCTACCTAATGTGGCTACTATGTAAACCAGTGGGACCCATGCATCTGTAAACTGAGAACAATCTTTCCAACCATATAATCGACGCAACAACACCATGAGGTACATATATGGTTCCCTTAAACCTGTTATACCATACCACCCATTAGTTATGTGGATGAGCTTTTTATCCTCCTTCCACCATCTAGCCAAGATTTTCCCTACATCATGTTTTTTCATAAAAGTATTTTACAAATTAGTTAGTGAGCAACATTTCTGATGGTGGAAATTTATAATTCTTTTCTAATTATTCAGCCAAGGAAACCCCCAAACAATCGCCTTTCACGTCCTCAACTATGCATTGCTTATGATTAGTGTGATTGACAATCCATTCAACCACTTCTATACAAGGGAAAATAGGTGCTCTAGCCACAACAGAAGGTAGATGATATCTTTTGATATTCATGAAAACTTTATCATCGATCTCCATGAAAATGAGGTCACTATAGGGTATCATCTATGGATATTCTTATTTCTTTAATTTCATAAACAATTCATTCCGTCATAGAAAAAGAACTTGAGCTCCGGTACTCAGTTTAGTATCTTTGTATATCAGGCACAACAAGGGATTTTCAAGTACAATAGTATAAAGCACATGAACCATGTCTTCCAATGGGTCTTCAACCATGGTAGACCTCTCTTGTTAAGCTTCCCTCGTCTCTTTCTTTTTTCCCATGGGATACTTGGTAGGCTGTCTCACATGGGTCTTCCTTGGTGGCATATTTCCTGCACAATGAGAGCAATAGATTTGGTAATTGTGTTTGAATCAACCGATTGAAATTCCTACTCAGTTACATAAAAAGAAATTCATCAATATAATTGATGTCAATTCACAACCTAAGATTCCTCGAACCATTTTTTCATTTATTGATTTTAAATCACTTACCGATTTTAAGTGAATGAAGAAATAACACGAAAGGAAGGATAATTAACAGGGGCAAACCCCTCAACATATGATTATATTCACCTCATAGTGAAAATACAACGTGCAATAATCTACACTAGAATTTGTATCCTATGTCAACCACCATAAAACTTGCAGACAACGAATATGATTGTTAATGCTCAAAATTCATAAGGTTCTATTCAAATTCAAAAACAAATGAGCAATCTGGTCGAAAGGTTTTGAATTTAAAGGTCAAAGGACTTGATCTAAATAATATGATGAAAAAAATCTAAACCATTAGGATTAGATTCGCCAAATTTGGTCAATTTGATGTTGATGGGACATTCTGAATGCTAAATCCATGAATCAACGACCAAATATGTTCTTCAACGGGCGCCAAAAAACCTAGTTTAGCCTTTCAGTGAGTTACAAAAAAGTTTTGTTTTGTCTAGAATTCCCAACACAACCATGGGAATGCCAATAGGTTATCAACAATTTTAAAACATAGCGAAACTCTTCACCGAACACAAATGGACGTGGAACACCGGTCATCAGAAAAAAGAGAAAAAACTTTCAATCCTCTGCATCAATGGTTTTAAAAACTTCTCTTTCATATGTGCCTTTACCTTTTTTTTACCCTATCAGTGATTGCTAAAAAAAAAAATCTTGGTGGACTCTAAAATTCATTCGATTAGCAGGTACAAAAATTTTCTTTGCCTCTTCGTCAATGACTTTCACTCAAACTAAAATGCATGAAACTAATCAAAATTCCAAACTTGTCGTGAAACCAAAGAAAAATGGTACCCAAAAGTTTACAAATTTTAGGGTGTGTTATGTATTCAATAGATCGACCACCTCATTAGACAACTTCTTGGCCAACTTAAGCACTTTCTCTAAATCCGTGGGTTTTTTTTTCTTATGTAGGTTTGGTTAATAACATAGGTTTATTTCCTACAAGTAGAGTTTTTTGGTCTTCTCCTCCTAGATTTCCCACTAGAGTGAGCATATCCTTCTCCACTTTCTTATCTTCCTCAAATTTTTCTGCCATAGTTGTTTTACCAATTATTTTGACAAACATAGCAATGGATGTTGTAAGCAAGATGTGTAAAATTCTACCACTACGCCTCCAACTAGTTGGGAATTATCATGGAATTTATTGAGAACCATAGTGAAGTATAGATTAAAATATTTAATTCAATCCTTCCTCTCCATATTAATAATTATTAGTTCTTTCAAAAGAGTAACTAGAGTTTTCTCTTCATTAATTTTTGTATAAATTCCCTTTCAAAGTCATCCCAACTCGTGATAGAACTTGTTGGAAAGCTATAATACCAAGTGGATGCCTCATTTTCGAAAGTATATGGAAATAACCTATAGACCACATATTTGTGTTCTACATTCATTAACCTTATAGTTAGGGGAAAATTCTTTATGTGGTCTACTTGAGCACATGATTTGTCCAGGTAAAATTTTGGAAAGATTCTCTCATGATGTTTAGGAAAATAATGTAATTGTCGGGTCAAGTTTAGGGCACCTTGAGACATCCAAGCACACACACAAGGTTTATTTTTTACCATTTCATGATCTACCAATCTGTTCAAAATCTCATAAGCTCACTTGTTCAGCTCAAGATCAAGGGTTGGAGAATGTGAAGCGTGAGGTGAATATGGGGGTGACATTGAGATTTGGTCCAAGGGTTTAGGAATTTAATGTAGATAAAATTCCATTAAATCTTCCAAAAAATAAACCAAAATTTCTTTTTTAGTTTAGATACGATTTTCTATGGACTAGCTGTCATTTGGGTAAACTAAGGTGCTACAAGTAACTATCTAATATACTAAGTGTATGCTCGGGTGAGAAGACACAAAGTGTTATATTCAGGGTGAGGAATAACATACAAGTGCCCTAGAGATGAATTAGGATTTTAAAAAATAGGAGAGTTTTCTTCGAACATAGTGTCTGGTTCGATATTAACACCTCTAGTATGGAATGATTGGGTTGAGTTTCAAGGGTTGAAGGTTTAGAGTGATGGTTGTGTGAATGATGGGTATTTCTACCAGCCAGATAACTTAGGCGCTCCTTCTAGCGCCAATTTATTTTGTCATGGGAAAATTGCTTGCTCAACAAATAAGGGTTCTCCTTGATGTAAATTCCCAATTAGACTTCACACTATTTGGAGCAGGAGACCCATCTAGATTCTAGCTCAGAAACCATTACTTTAGATGAGGGATGACTATGGAATGTAGAATGAAATACGCTAATACCCTATGTGCAAGATGCAAGATAATCTAACCGATTCTAGATAGGAGAATATTTTAACTAACATATGCAAGATTAGTCATATATTTTTGTGGTATATTTTTGGAATATAAATATATTTAAGAAATGCATAAACACATAAGCATGAACATAGGATAAGAGAATAGAATTATTTTAGAGCACTACCATTCACAATCTCTTATCTACCAACTCAAAGCAACATATTAAATGAGCAAGAAGAATAAGAACCATAAATTCATTGCAGAATAGTCAACTATAAAATAATACAACCTTACAATGGTATTAATGATAGTGTAAACACTAGAAAATTTATTAGCATATACAACATAACACCAATTCTCCTCTTCAAAATTGGCTTGGACAACTTCTTCTCATTATAATTCTCAAAAAAAATCTCTAATTTACAGTAAGCAAAAAGCCCTTTCTATTGTGAATTCATGGGCTTATAAATCCTTCAAGATATATAACATTGCTTCTTGGGACTTCTTGACTTCCTTTTTGGAAGTTATAACTTTTCATCTTCCTTTTTTTTAATTCTTTCCTAAAGACTATATGAGATTACACTTTATTTACAATATGACTATAGTCGACCTTTGTTCCTTGTCTTGAACATAGGAAACCCAAATTTCATGTTGGGGTGAAATACCTAGGATATGTCTGAAAATTAATTGCTCAAAGGCAACTTCATAAGATATTAACTCCCTAAGCATGGTCCCCATCTCCATTTTTAAGGTACTTAAGAAAGAACTGATCATATTTATCTCCTTAAAAGGGACAACAATGTATTCCTTAAGAACTTCTTTAGTAATTTTGGGAGTCATCCCAATTACATTCCCTGTATTTTTTTATGTTGTCTTCTATCTCACTCAAAATATCTGCCATGGGTCTATGTGCACCCATATCTCCCAATGGTGGTAGATGACATCTCTTAATGAATTTATTAGTAGCAAGGTACATGTGTTTGCAATTTTTCAATGAGACTATGATGTCCTTCTCCAACAATTTGCTCGTTGTATGAAAATTTGACAAAAGATGCATACATTAGTTGGTTTCTTTCTCTTCCATTATCGATAGATCATATGGTGCATCTTTCTCCTCTGTTTTCCACTTCTTCAACTTATCCATGCTAAGTTGAACTTCGTATAATGCTACTTTCTTATCTTTGATTTTTTCTAGATATGCAAGGAATTCATTAGTGGTATCCTGGAACTCTTTAGGACTTGTATACATTTGCTTCTAGATTGTTTTGAGCTTGTCTTCTAGTTCAAAGGCACAAGCCTTGAATTTTTCCAAGCTAGTCACGCCACCTTTGTAATGCGCTACTTCTTGTTCCATATTTCCTATTCTCAACTTGTATTCTTCTATTTCTCGCACCATGTTCTAGATGTTCAGTTCTAAGGCCTAAGAAAATGAAAGAACTATAGATGTAGCAATTGGATCTCTTATGGTATCATGCATTAGAGGTGTTTCAATTGTCATTGTGACTTTAGGGACTCCTAATAGCTTTAGCAACTTGTGTGATTGCTTAACTACTTTTCCTCTTGTTTTGTCAAAAATAAAGGAATCAAGGATTGCCACTCTATCCAACTTGGAAGGGGTGAATTATCCCAATCCAAGTTTTCATAATCAGAAATATCCTCCTATCATGGCAATTCCAAGAGTGCCATATGAAGTCGTCAAAGGACTAGTGTCTATTGGCTCTGAACCTCTTGCCTCCTCCTCTTTCTGCTTGTTATTTTCCTCCCTTTTCATCCTCTCTTCTTCTTATTTTCTCTTTCTTTCCTCTTCCTATAGAATCCTTAGTGCTTCAACCTTCTTTTCAAGCCTCTCCTTTTCAATTGTCGCTACTGCTTCCCTATATTCTCTCTCCTTTCTTTCTTTCTCCTCTTTTCCTTTCTCCATTCGCTCTTTTTTTCATGTTCTTTTCTTTTGACTTTCTTGGCTATGGAGTTGTTTCCCATCCCAAATTTTACCTCATCTAAAGATGTTTCCCTTCTATAGATATGTTCCTCTTGACATATCTCATTCTAGTAAGGCCATCTATATTTGTAGGCGTGACAATGTTGGATGACCACGTCAAGGGGATTGTGTCTCCTGAACCTTTCTTCACCAAATGGAAGGTGACCAAAATATCAGCTTCAATCATTATTTATTTAACATCTTTAAACCTATACTCTTCCATGTGGAAAAGCAATGGAGGCCATTGCTTTATTATCTCAAGTAAGATATGCTCCCACTCCATGTACAAATGATTGGTAGGCCACTTCCTACAATGCCAACTTGTCCGGAATGAATTTTGGGAGCACATGTGGAGCCTTGATAGCATTGAAAACTCTAATGTATGTCCCATTGTTGGTGACATACTAGTCACCAACCTCATCAATTGCTTTTGTGACCTTCTCAAACATGCACTTTGTAGGCTCACATAAAATCAACTTGTATAGTGGGCCTACAAATTTCTCGCAAATTTGCATGTAATGAATCCTCTATCGGTGCTCCCATAGGTTCTAGTAGTATATGTGAATGGGAGATTTTCTTAGCTGCCACTGCCAACTAATTCTAGGGAAATGGTTGATTATAAAGGTGATATCCAAAATATAGGAGGACATTAAGAATGTCATATGCATGCATGATCTGGATTATTTTCGGCACGAAATGAGAGCTCCTCAGCAG